>OX376374.1:23073326-23104326 GCA_947369275.1 Nemotelus nigrinus | reverse complement strand
TCACCTCTCGGTTTCGGAACCGAGTCGGTAGACGAGAGAAATGACCCACCGACTCGGTTCTTCGAGCGTTTTTTCGATTTGTTCATAGCTGCGAGATCCGATCAAGCTGAAACTTTCAGGATGCGTTTGATGAATGCATGGGATATGGGATAAGATACAGTATTGGAAAATGAGATTTTTGTCGGCACTTAGTTTCTAAAAGTAGGCAATTACATATTTTCAATGAAAATTAGTATTTGTTTTACTTGCCCAAAATTCATATGCATATACTTAATATATGGAAGTATATATACATATATATACATATGTATGTATACACGGCTTCTTTTTCCCAAATATCTATATGATACTTCGACGTAATTTGTAACTGAACCGACTCGATAAACGCTTCTGAAAACCGCTTTGTGTGTCAGCCAACGCGCCAAATCGAAGCGTTAAACGCTTCGGTGGAACCGAAGTGTCTGTCATTAGCCTTACGTTGGAGTTACAATCAATGCAACACAACATTTGTTGCCATGCTATGTCGGTGGAACGAGTTACAATCAATGCAACACTTTTATCGTCATCTGTCACTGGCTATTTTAACGAAATTGTTGTTTGATAATATGGATCATTTTAAGTCGCGGAAAGTGATATCAGTGAGCATTTTATCCTTTAACAGCTGCAGAATATATTGCAAAGCAAAAATGAGACAAAAAAAAACAAATTCTGAATTTCATTTGCATATGACATTTGCCATGCCAAATTTCAGAGTTGTGTTGCATCATTGTAACTGGTCTCATACGTTCTCATGTGTTCAAACACGTTTTGTTGTGCAACAATGTTGTGTTGCATTCAGTGGCGGCTCGTTAGGGTGGGCCCGGCCCGCCTGGCCCGCCTTGACGAGCCACCACTGGGCCCGCTCGACACAAAACACTATTATAAGGTATACGCGGATACCAACAAGAAATATCTACTTTACTTTAACTCAGTGGCGGCTCGTCAGGGTGGGCCAGGCGGGCCAGGCGGGCCGGGCCCACCCTGACGAGCCGCCACTGGTTGCATTGATTGTAACTCCAGCTTTAAATGTATTCACTCATTGAACCGAAGAGACTGATGACGATTTCTGACTTCCTGGTGTCTCGCTTTAAGTCTGGAAAAACGATATGTGAAATTTTTTTCCGTTTTCACTGTATATTTTTCGTTTCTCACAGAACTGTTGTTCTCGTCACTTGTGTCGGCGAGAATATCAAACTGGTTGCTGCTAGAAGCCATGATCGTTTTTACTTCGCGACGAAGTTTTATACTGTTCTGCATGAGAGTTTCGGGACTACTCACTATTGGTAAAGTTTTCAGTTAGACACAAATTAAATTTTACACTTCCCATTCTTTGATTTTTCGTTGCAATCTGTACGACCGATTACTTTAAGTGCTCAAAGTATAATCCAGATGATCTATAATCTACGATATTTATTGTACTTCGAAAGACACAAAGCTATATCGTTGGTTTGTACACTGAAAAAATTCCACATAGCGCCCAGAGCCATGTAACATAGCGCATTATTTATGGTCCCACACGCCATGTACATAGTACACTGAGCCATGCAGTATGGCTCCCAGCGCCATAATTACATGGCGCAGAAATTATGGCCCCACACGCCATATTACATAGTGCCATGAGCCATGTAATATGGTTCAAGGCACTACAATTATAACTTGCAGCCATACTGTGTGAGGAAATGTATAAATGACAGCAAGCTTCTTGAGTATAAGAGAGGGAATGGGCTTTGATGTCATTTATCCCTCGGGAATTTTGTCCATAGAATTCCATTACCTAACATCTACTGCTCTACCTCCAGGTGCTCAGAACTGAAAAGGCTCGTGGCCTTTTGTTGGATGCGAACTGGATCATCTTCAGATGCACTAAAAAAACACATAGCGCCAGACGCCATAATTTATAGACTTCTGGCGCCATGTAAATAGTCGATTTCAGTTGATTTGTGATAAAATATAGCGCCACACGCCATAGTGCATAGGAGCAGACGCTATACTTATAGCCCTCCACGCCATGTACTATAGTCCTCCACGTCATACAGTATAGTCCTCCACGCCATGCACTATAGTCCTCCACGCCATGTAATATAGTCCGCCACGCCATGTACATGGCGTGGAGGACTATAGTACATGGCATGTAGGCCTATGTACTTTTCGCCATGTATAGGTATTATGGCGTTTGGCGCTATATTTTATCACAATCCCTAAATCGACTATGTACATGGCGCCAGAAGTCTATAAATTATGGCGCCTGGCGCCATGTGTTTTCTCAGTGTAGGTCTTGACATTCGATTCTTCAAAATACAGCCGTAATTAAGTGAACTTGTTTTCTAGGCTCAGAGGTATAATGCTATTTGTAATCAACCTAAGCTTTGCTAGCTTTTGCGTAGATACACATAGCTGATTTTTATTATTAAACATTTGATTGATACTTACATTTCTTCCTGATAGTTATGAAGAGCTTTTTGGAATGTACTTTCAGTGAATGCATGATGAAACATTCTTAATACACTTGCAGCTAAAAAGAAGAAAATAGCCAATAATCATCATCATCATACAATGCTTAAATCTAAAATGTCTTCTCTTTTGTAGCTTTCCATAGTTTAACAACAAAGACTGTGAGACTGCATCGCAACGATATTCGATAGCGTAGAATTTTTCATTGTTCCGCACAGATAGTTACTTACATTTTCCATACGAAACGTAATCGAAAACTCCGGCAATACCAGCCGGTGATTCTACATAGTGGGTCATGGGTCGAGGATTAAAAGAGCGTCCATCCGATGCCAAGGAGTTCCTTAAGTAGCCGGTAACGAATGATTGCATTATGTCCCAATCTGGATAAACCTGAAAACCAAAAGTTATGTACTTGGTTAATATTTAAATCGCCACAAAGACTCTTATCTTGAACATTTTTGTTTGAATTTGAAAACATTTTAATAAGGCCGTATTCATGAAAAATAATTGGAGACAATGCTATTCGTGTATGTTTGAAAGCAAATATTAGTGCTTATTTTTAATAAATAATAACGCATAACCAAATTCTTTTTGGGTGATTTTTGCATACAATTATTTCCGTTTATGTGTTTAAGTCATATTGAATAAGAATGCTTCAGAGGTGCCCAATAACAATAAAATAGATCAAAAATAAAATGCAGTCAAAAATAAGAAGTAAAAGTTAGTAATATAGAGTTTATATTAGAAGCAATTAAAGTCAATTACGAAAAATTAAAAGAAATCAGGAGCAAATACTTTAGTGTAAACTTCATTATTAAAGATGAAAACAAAGCTGAAAACTATTATGACTGAGTTAAAGTTTCAAACCAGGAGAATAGAAGTATCTGTACGAGCAAAACGTTGGTAAAATATAATAGAGGACTTAATTTTTTCATAGTGTTTGAGATTCGATAATCAATGATGCTAAAGAAGAAAATAAATAGCCGCGGAATATTTATTTTATTTACTTATTATTAAAATTTCGTTTTACTCAGACTAATAGGACTTACATTAAAAAAGATGGAATCAAATAAACAAAGGCATCAAAGTGGTCTATATCTTGCTGAACCTTTTTTCAACGATAAAGATATATTGAAATCGAATTTTTCGTAAGCACTGTTAAAATTTTTGGATAGGAAAGGATGAACAAAATATTGACGTTCCTCATTCTATGACTATTGGTACTGAGACAAAATAGACTTAAAAAGTATTCGGAAAATATACTCTCTATGAAAAGCCTAGCGTCAAATCAATTACTTTTTCAGAATATGTTAAGCGTATACTATTCAAAGAGCATTCCAACCTTAAGGGACTAATATTATGCGTGTACTAAGTGGTAGGTCAGCTTTAAGTCTCAAGCAGGCACGAATATTTAATCTTTTTTTTATAAATTTTGTTGTCATCCGCATAGAGTTAAATTAAAGAATATTTCAGGGCAGATGAGAGGCCAATTTTATACAAAAGGAATAATAGAGATCCTAAATGACTTCCTTGAATAACACCAGATATGATATCCATTTCTGATGATAAGGCTCCACGGAATGATACACATTGGATACAAAATACCATATAAGAAGCTATCCAGCTAATAAATAGCAGGAGAAACATAAAAGAAGACAGTTTACACAAAAATATGGAGTGAATTCCGATTGTTAAAGCCTTTGTGAAGCCGGCGTAAATACAGTTTACTACATGGAAGTCTGGCAATGGGATGATAGTTGCTTACAACATTTCTATCTCCTTTTTTTATGAATAGGTGTGACGGTTAAATGTTTCCAAAAACTAGGAGAAATACCGGTATACAATGAAAGGTTAAATAAGCAGTCACACATAGAAGGCAGAGAAAAACACAACGTTTTAACATAGCATTAGAAATTCTACCAGGATGTGGGGTTAAATTATTGTAAGCTTCCTGGAAAACGCTAAAATGGTACCTCCGTCAACTCACAAATCTTTCATTTCTAATAAAGATGTTGGGTATATTGTCCGGCTACCAATATAGTTTTTAGTGTCCGTCACATGTTCCGTATTTTATGCAGAAAGGAAATGATGAGCGAAAATATTGCTGATATGTTAATGGATTGGAAATGGCGATGCTGTCCGAATCAAAAGTGGTAATATCTCTTCCAATCAATAAAACTCCAAAATCTTCTTAGCTGCTGTTGAAAAGTTGACCTAAGATTTCAAATGTGAATCTAATGCCGCGTTTACACACATGGCAAATGTTGGCGAGCCGAATGTGTAAATGGTCCCCTTGTTTATTCTCGGCTGTATTTTTTACATACGAAGATATGGAGGGAAGTAATTTCACAAGTTCCTCGACGAAACGTTCGCCATATGTGTAAACCAGGCATAAAAAGCAGTTTCGACTTCAGACAGGAAAATATATATCATGTGTATAAGAACGAAAAAGCCAGAGTCAGAACGAGACGAGCAATATCAATTTTACGCTTTTCATTTAAAATTTTTCAATTTGTGTATTACCTTCGATTTCCTTTGAACTTTTTCGCAATCATTTGAGGAAGAGACTGGACAAAGCATTCAAATACCCAAATACACAGAGGACCAACTGCACCTCGCAATGAGACCATCTAGTTCATCTGGGTCGAATTTTTTATGTCGAGCTCACATTCTTGTCGATATATAGCAAGCATAGCCGAGTGCGAGGTGTGGATGACTTCCTCATCTACTCTCGGCTGGTTTCCTCCATCCACACTCTTATCAAGATATGACGAGCGCGAGAGTGTGGATGGTTTCGTTGTCGTCACCTCCTTGGTTTGTGGGCATTCTCTTATTACTCGTCTCATCTTGGAGCTGCTTGAAATTTCGTTGGTTTTTGGTATGGAGCCAAAAGAAGTTAAAAAAAGGTCTGGTGCTGACAATGATGATATTTTTAAATGATTTGGTTAGCATACATTGCAATCATGGACAGGATGCATCATACCGGACAAGTTGCATCAGTACGTATGGGTGCAAGGTACAATCTTATAATATTTATTAGCAAATTCCTGAACAGAAAAAATAATACCTACTTGCACAATATGCATGTGTTATGTCAAGGGAAGTTAGACATGTGTTCATATCTTAATAAAGAAGTACTCATCAAGGTGAGGTCTTTGTTGGTCGAGGAAAGTGATTAAAAATGATAAGTGTTATATAGTTTTATGTAAAAAATATGGTGAGACCATAATATCTGGTGAAATAGTTCAATTACATTAGATACATTCAGAAAAATATCTTGAAGCGGGGACACCAGCTTAGACTACAATATCTTAGCACAAAACTAAATAAGATAATAGAGTAGAAATACGTGCGTGTAAAGTATTGTGGTAGGAGAATAAAGTAACTCAAATCCGGAAAGCCCTTTTGGAGCTTTTTCAGGCATGAATATCATATTTCTGCTTTCAATAAAAGGTGTCTTGTGCTTTATGTTATCGATATGTCCAGTCCTGTCTGCCATTGTTTAATCTCTTCAGTCGGTCTCGAGACAGTAAATAGTTGGGCTGTGTTCTGTGCCATCAGCGATTTTTTCATTCCTCGCTATGACAGAAAGATAAGACCAGCAAGTTTGCATCAAGTTTTGCTACAAACTTGGCCATTCTTCGGTGGAAACTGTTCGTATGATTCAAAGAGTATTCACTAAAAAAACCATGGGTCAAACTCAATAAAAATGTAGTACAAACGTTTCAAAGAAGGTGCAAATTCAATTGAAAGTAATCAAAGGCCTGGCCGACCTTCATCGAGCAGAAACGATCAAAACATCGAACTTGTAAGATCAGCTATTAATAATCATTTCTGAAATTGTAACCGGAGACTTTGGAGTGAAACGAGTGGCCGCAAAGTTCGTCCTTTGGATTCTGACGCAACAATAAAAGGATTTTCGTATTCAAATTGCGCAGGACTGTCTTGAAACGTGTGACACCGATACATGGTTCCTTGAAAAAATCTTAACTGGTGATGAATCATGAATTTATAGCTACGAAAACAAAGCTCAATCGAGCTATTGGAAGAGACCTGCATCTCCGCGAGCAAAAAAAGCACGCTAGAATCGAAGCAATTTTAAGATAATGTTGACAGTTTTTTTTCGATTATCAAGATATCGTTCATCATGAATGCGCTCCAACAGGACAGATAAAGACAAAGAATGCCAGCGTGATGTGCTTCGGCAGCTTACAGAAGCAGTGAGAAGGATACAGCCACAGCTGTTCAAGAGTGGCGACTGGCTGAGCCACCATTACAATGCTCCACGGCTTCTGCAAGGCTTTTTGGCAAAACACCAAATGATTCCAGCCCTGATATGCCTTCCTACGACTATTGGCTTTTCCCAAAATTAAAATCACACTTGAAGGGAAAGAAATCTCAATCTGTAGGAGATATTAAAGAAAACTTGACGAAGTAATTGAAAGCGATCCCGAAAGAAGAGTTTGATTGAGTAGTGGAAACATCGCTGGAATAACTGAGTGAGTTCTCAAGGGGAGTAGTTTTTAGGAGATTAGGGTTGTTAAGTGCTTAGATATTTGTAACTTTTTAAATAAATACTGGTCGGATACTTTCAAGACAGATCTCGCATATGGGAGAAATGGAATTGTCTAAATAATGTTAGAAAATAATCTATTCTTATCGATTTTACAGCAAATATGGAAATGTGCATTTACGAAACAAGCTGCAGGTCTAATTATTCCTCTTTTGTGTAGGAGGAGAGTCTACTTCAAGTTAGAAAAGTGAAGTGCCCATCATTTTAATTTACAATTTTTTATTGGTAAATTCAGCATATATTACACTGAAAAAAATCCACATGGCGCCCTGAGCCATGTAACATAGCGCATTATTTATGGCCCCATACGCTATGTACATAGTACTCTGAGCCATGCAATATGACTCCCAGCGCCATAATGTCAGAATCTACATAGCGCGTGGTCCCATGTGACATGGCGCAGCATTTATGGTGCCACACGCTATGTACATAGTATCGTGAGCCATGCAGTATAGCTCCCAGCGCCATAATTACATGGCGCAGAAATTATGGCCCCACACGCCATATTACATAGTGCCATGAGCCATGTAATATGGCTCATGGTACTACAATTATAACTCGCAGCCATGCTGTGTGAGGAGATGTATAAATATCAGCAAGCTTCTTGAATATAGGAGAGGATATGATCTTTGATGCCATTAATCATTCGGGAATTTCTTTGATAGAATTCCATTACCTAACATCAAGTGCTCTACCTCCAGATGCTCCGAACTGAGAAGGTTCGTGGCCTTTTGTTGGATGCAAACTGGATCATCTTCAGATGCACTGAAAAAACACATGGCGCCAGACGCCATAATTTATAGATTTCTGGCGCCATGTACATAGTCGATTTCGGTCGATTTGTGATAAAATATAGCGCCACACGCCATAGTACATAGGAGCAGACGCTATGCTTATAGCCCTCCACGCCATGTACTATAGTCCTCGACGCCATACAGTATAGTCCTCCACGCCATGTACTATAGTTCTCCACGCCATGTAATATAGTCCTCCACGCCACGTAATATAGTCCGCCACGCCATGTACATGGCGTGGAGGACTATAGTACATGGCGCGTAGGCCTATGTACTTTTCGCCATGTATTATGGCGTGTGGCGCTATATTTTATCACAATCCCTAAATCGACTATGTACTTGGCGCCAGAAGTCTATAAATTATGGCGTCTGGCGCCATGTGTTTTCTCAGTGCACAATACTAAAATTTAGACTTGAGTTCTGCTGTGAAAATTACTTCCAACACACAAAACCCGGAACAATAATTCAGTTTTTTGGACCATTCAGCAGGTCAAAGTATCGCATCAGACATTGAATTAGCATTCGAAGGTAAAAAGAAATACTCAGGAAAATTCTTCGACGTAACTCAAGCCTTTGACAAACTCTGACATGGCCGGTTTAACATCCAAATCAGATCAGTGTCTCCTAAAAGCTTCCATAAAACACTTTTCTCCTAGTCAAGCGAGTGTACCTTCTATGTTGTATACACTTCAAGGAAGTTTATTAAGACCTGTATTTTTCACCATTTTCGCATCTGATCTTTCAATTAGTGATAAAACAATTACAGCTACCCGTGCAGATGACGTTGTTATTCTATGCACTTAATCAGATTCAGTTTTGGCATCCCGAATCTTGCAGACCCACATTTCTACTTCTTGAAGTACGGGTAATACAGACTGGTGCATGGAATAAAATCAAAACTTGCATGGAATCCAATCATTAGCGTGAAACTAACATTTCTCCACTTGGTGAACTTTTTTATGGATATGATGAGCAAATCTACATAATAACATCAAAGTTGACAATGTACGAGACTCTTACCTCATTGGTCGTATAATATTCGAAGAGCGATGCAAATCCTTCGTTCAGCCAAGTATAAGTCCACCATTTCGGTGAAACCATATCGCCAAACCACTGATGTGCAAATTCATGTGATATTATGGTCGCAATCGTGGTTTTAGCTGAAGTCGTTGCCTCATCCTTGTCGTACAGTAAATACTGTTCACCGTAAGTTACCATGCCCCAGTTTTCCATAGCACCACCTTTAGCTGGAATTGCGACGTTATCCATTTTCGGTAGGGGATAGTTTACTCCCAAGTAATCATTTAGACTATTCAAAACAGCAACACTTGTTTGTAGAGCAAATTCATGTTGTGACCCATAGCCCGGTTTTGAGTAGATTCGGTGTGGAATGCGGTCGATCTTTTGGGTGAACTCATAGTCCGATACCGTGAAAGCTATTAAGTAGGACGAGATTAAGGTCGTTGGTTCGAACTGTGTTGTTGTAGTCCCATCTTCACTGAAAAGATAAATATTGATTTGCATAATTCAAATACCATATATGTACTAAAAAACTGTAAATATACAAAAGAACTATTTGTCTAACAATGAACCATAATCTAGATATTTGAGCAAACTACCCAATTTGATGAAACGACATTTTTCTGTTGATCATTCCAAAGTTCCTTACACTACCTCAAGAAGATTGACTTACTTCTCTCTTACACTAAGTTTAGGCATGTTCGAAACAGCATGATATCCTCGACCATGCGTAATGGATATTTTGAAAACAGCCCTGAGATGAGGCTCGTCGTAACAAGGAAATGCGTGCCTGGCATCCGTTGATTGAAACTGCGTTGAAGCTAAGTATCTTCAAAAAACTCGAAATGTTATCCATATTCTACTAATTGAACTCTTAGATTAAGTACATCTCTTTTCCGTTGAGAGTTTTGTAAGACTGCATGTAGAATCCAGCATTATCATTTCTCAGCTTCCCTGTGTAATACACTGTCAGCTTGTAGATTCGTCCAAAGAAAAGGCCACCGGCGACATGTACAATCAAGAACTCTCTTTCTTCATCGTACGAGTAAGATACAGTGTGTTCATATCCATATCCTGCCACTTCAAGCTTCAGAGACGTCACTTCTAACTGTTTGGCATGAAGGTATACGTCACCCACAACGGCTTTTGCATCGAAGAAAATTTCTGCAATGCCGGTAAAGGTTGTATTGCCATTATGCACATTTGTTCTTAAATCAAGATTATAATAAATGGGGCGTGTTGTGTTGGGGAGCAGGAGTCCTTCATGAACTTCACCGGGCTCATCTTGTAGCAGAGGTGGTTTTGATTGTGCCGATTTCGTGATGGTGGTTATAACAAAAAGACAATTTAAAAACCTGTACATTTCAACTGAATCTATATACTGGCTAAACTGTGAATGTTTCTGAGAACCAGAGTTACCGTGAAGTTTTTAAAATGATTTTTTCTCATTCAACTGTGAATAGCCACAATTAAGTCCATAAACGATATCTTAATTTTTTTTATATAAGTACTCAATATTTCGTAATGGTACTTTAAAATTCGCGAAATTGTATCATAAAATCTGAATTGGGGCTGTCACCTTATAAACGAACAGCATTAAATAGTGCAATAAGTAGCCACAGATCAATTTAATTTTTTTACGACTTTTTTATTTTATTGGACGGATTATGTAAAAAAAATTAACGCCGTCTACTTTTTTTAGTTAATCAAACATATCAAGTCTGTCTTATACATGTTTTTAATCTCTCCTCTTAGCTTCTCAGCAATTCTGAAGATAACAGAATGTAGGAGCAAGTTGTGTACCTACGAACGTAAGCAACAATTTCGCTCAAAAAGTGCAATAATTGTAATTAAGCTGCAGCAATAACAATAATATTTTGTATAAGGCTATAGTAGACAACAGAGCTAGTATTTTTAAAATATGGACAATAGGTGTTCATAAAAATAATATCTCAGAACTATGTCAAAATCAAGATATTACATTGAAATCAAACATTAAGGTAAAAATATCAAATGCAAGCTTCATAAAATCCATCGTTCAACTTTTTGCCTTTTATCTTCTTTTATATCGTTCAAAATGGAACGACACCAGCAAGGTAATTCAAAACAACGATTGCCTAAGTTTTGGTCATTTTTGGCCATGCCTAAGTTTTGGTCATCAACACTCAGACATGTTTCTTTATCAGTCAGTTTCATTTTCATCTGATGATTTATTGCATTTTATTTTAGTGGGTAGAGCACTGGCTTTTTGTGTGTGGGGTCCCTGGTTCGAATCCAGGTTCGGGCGAGGGTCCGCGCACCAAGCTTCTGTTCAAGTTCACCTAGCTCTGATTAGGTACCTGATTTAAATCAGGGGTAAAGTGAGTCGTGGAACTAATCACTCCACACTCGTATTCACTCGTATTTGGTTTTTGTTTCCATAAATTAGATGTTGGATATTGATTAAAATTGTAAATGTTGGGTTCTTGTTCAAGTACTAAGAAAACAACATTTTTCAATTTCTTCTTCAAGTTTTCTAGTTTTTCAAATTTTGTTTTTTTTTTTGCAAAATTTCTTTTTTTCTGGAGTGTCAGTTACCAAGCCCCTTGCCCGGTTCTTTTTAGTTTTTTTAGTTTTTGCCTCCAAAAGTCATTTCAGGAGTAATATTGATTTTGCCTGGCTCTCCATCTTTACTTGCTTACGAAGTTGAATAAAGCCGATCAAATCAAAAGACGACAAGAAGACCTCATTGAGAAAAAAATTTTCATTTAAAGGCTCTATTCCCGTTTCATCAACACTCTTATTGTTATTATTTCATGTGTTATTAATTATTCCAAAGGATAAATTTTTAGTTAGTTTTGGAATTTATTCTGCATTATTACAAATGGTTACAAGCTTCCCAGAACTATTCTAACTCAACTAGTCTGCTGCTTAACTATGATACTTTTTAAAGAGACCATTTATTTATTTATTTACTTATTCAACAATCCATTTACAGGCAAAAAGCCCAATTACAAATAGGATAGCTTAGAAATAGAAATTAAAAATAGAAAATAAAAATAGGAAATAAAAACAGATGCTAAAAATTGAAAAAATTAAAAATATGCAATTCAAAGCCACGAATGACAAAAAAAAGATCGATTAATTAATCAGCAGCAAATATTGAGTTACGAATACTACTTTTAAAGGTGGTAGAAGTAGTACGAATACTACTTTTAAAGTGGTAGAGTGTGGAAGAGGACCAAGTTGGAGGCCGTTATGGATACGTTAATACGCGTAAAACAGGCGAATGAAAGTATCTGTACGAGCAAAGGGTACATCAAAGACAACAGAAGACCTGATTCGCCTCTCACACTGCCGTTCATTAATCATGGATGCTATAGATGAAGTAAGATAGCCCCGGCAAATTTCGAGCAGAAAGCATTGATTCAGGTAAACTCTGCACTTTGCTGGGAGAGGCAGATTCAGGAGCGGTAAGCATGTAGAGAAGGTTATATTTAAAGAGTAGGGTGCGAGTGAACCTCCGCTGACCAGATTCAATGGCATCGAGAAGATATGTGAAGCCAAGAGACCAGACTTGAGCACAGTATTCAAGTTTGGAATGAATTAGGGTAGCAAATAACTTAACACATGTCAAAATGCTAAAAGAATTGTGGCAGGAACGTATAGCAAAGCCAGCAATCCATGAGGCACTAGAAGTAATGGTACGAACTTGAATATCAAATTTAAATTTAAAATATTCCACAGAGACAAGGGCGGATTTACACATTAAGTAAAGAAAGGCATAAGTCTAGAACTTCAGAGAATAAGACCATAAGACCATATGCTGTGCAACCAAAAAAATTGCATTTTAATCCAAGAAAATGTAGTGATTTTCAATGGTTTCAATAGAAAGTATAATTTCACTGCTAGCCACTTTGATCAGGCTTGAAACGGTCAATTTCAACTCCAAAAAGTTATCATAAAGACCACCCTGATGGATTGCTACCACCAATCGCTCCGGGTGACGCTCATTAGAACATATAATTTTAAAGCGGACCCTAGGAAATCGCACTTATATAGTCGCATGTTACACTTATACAGTTTATCATAATTACATTAGTGTCTCTTTCTGCTAATGTTAGCTTTCTAGTTGCCACATTGATTCGGAAACCAGGTTTACTAGATTTTTTTTAATAGCTTAAAAATACTGCAGTTTCATCAATGTTTCAAATATCTCTGGGTGTGAGCATCTATTTTTCAAGTACACATTTTCGATTGTCCAAAAAAGCGTAGACAATATTTTGAATAAAATCTTGGCCCTAAATAAGCTGATTAATTCTGACTTTCTAAATGGTTCAAAAAGAAATTTTTGCCAGTCATTCAATCACTCCCTATCAGCCACTTGATTGCTTTCGTAAAGAGCAGGCAAATTTTGGCTCCTACTTTGGCGAAATTATAAGCCAATTATCCGGTCATAGTCGCAGAGAGGTAGAAAAGAAAGTATACAGTATGTTTTTAAGTAAGCAATTAGATGCTGTTCTTCATCAAATACTCTTTTTGTGTCAATCATTTAACATAGGGATGACTGCCTGGAGTCTGCTGATTCATTTTGAAGTACTTGAAAATTGTTGATTTAGCAATATTGCTTGGCAGAATGTCGAACAGATCTACCGTCTCTCACGACTTAAATAGCTGCTATCAATGGTTGAGCATCAACTTAACATCTATGTTTACCAGTTTTACAGCGCGGCGCTGGAAGCAAACAAGATATTGCTGGCACTTTAACCTGCAATGAAGGTGCGTTTAGAGGTCCATGCATATAGTGTCAATAGGTATAAATTTTTATGTATATATTTTTTATTAGCAATAGCTAAAGCTTTTAGTTGCGCGACTATTATGCGAAACTATTATTGTCAAATCGAGATTGTAAATATTTAATGAAAAATTTGCTTTTGAGCATAAAATATATTTTCTGTCACTACTCACAGCACTAGATATATACTAAAGAGGAACTACCACGACCTGTTATGCCTCTCAGATTCTAAGACTCCACGATGATATTTAGGTAGTACAAATGGTTATAATGGTTAATGGTTATAATTAAAGTAAATACGAGCGTGGAGTGATTAGTTCTACTCCCGATTAATTTACATACCTATTCAGAGCTAGATGAACTCAAAGCTTGGTGAGAGGTTTTTCGTTCGAACCTGGATTCAAACCAATGACCACACACAAGAAGCCAGAGTTCTATCCACTAGGCTGCTCAAGATTGTTCAAGCATAGGTAATAGGAAGTACTAATTTTCGTGGCTTGCGGCTTTGTGCATAATATAAAAACATTCAAATTCACAATTTACTTCGATGGTGACTTGAGCTTAAGTCACCATCAATGGAGAGATTCCGTTCCAAACGGTAATGGAAGAGTGCTGGTGGATTGGTTATATCAAAGGATCCCTCTTATTTGATTGTAGATAGTTGTTCCAAACTCATCAACCAGACCAAGCAGTATATTTCCCCTCCTGTCAGATGATCTGCTTAGAAGTATTCATGCCGCACACTACTAGACTCAAGCCGGTATGTCTCATCATTTTTCTACGAGTCTCCGAATTCAGCTTTGCTCCTCATAAAAAAGTGCCAAAAAACTCATGGTCTTTTAAAGCTACCGATTAGGATGATTTTTTTACACATATTAGTGAAGAATCTTGATGTGTGTGATACGAAAAGTTGGTCAAACTGTCATGTCTGTAACCTAATTGATTGCATCAATTAAATCAAAAATTCTAGCTTGATTAAACTTGATAAATTTCAAGGTCACGTACAAATGTGGTATATTGTTAGACACCTGAAGGTGAAGCATATTTAGTATTGCAAGTTGAAGCGGATTTCCTGTAGACAAGGAACGGATCACCCACTCTACAAATAATTTCTTTCGAATATCATCTGTCCCAGCAAGCTTACTGTTCAAATGATTAAAAAATTTCACAGTGAGCATTTCGGCTGGTTGCCTTTCGACCAGGCCAGACATGTGTTACGAGATCAATTGGCTTTCTGGTACATATAAAAGCCAGGAGATATAAATAATGGCTGAAAATGTTTCTGTGTGCAACCCGCAGCAACAAGCTGAGTTTTTGATACAACAATTTCAATTATAATGAAATCCAAATGTTCTGCTTCTTACAGTGAAATTGTACACGCAGAAGCTAATCATTACTTACATGTCACATTGCCACTTGAATAGTCACGAGTCTTTGAAAAAACTTTCACTAAAAAACCCATCGGATGATCCAGAGCTCACAAGTGACTAATTTCATTTTGTTAATTGTGAATACTTTGTACACAAACTGAACGGTTTAAAACTAAAAAATCATTTGTGCATGATCGGGTGTGTTGTATTATTGTTAAAGGTCTTCCAATCTTGTTTTTCTCAACTAAAAAATGGCTACTTTCCTGACGTATGGAAAGTTGCGAAGATCCTTCTCATTCACAAAAAAGGAACAAATAATGAGGTCAGTAATTTCCGCTAAATCTCTCTCTTTTTTGAATTTCATAGGGCACGGAGGTCTTTTATACAAGCTGATCAAGCTGCGACTTCTGGACTTTTTTTTTTAGCAATTAACAGCTTCATATCAACGTCAATGGAGGAAATTCATTCTTCATTGTTACATAAGAAATGACACAAGGCTCTGACATTGGACCTGTTTTATACACCATATTCACTGCTGATCTCCCTACTCCAGTGAACCATTCTCAATTAAGAGTCCTACAAAATGCAAGTGATACCCTCTTATTTGCGTCAAGCACTTGTTCAAAACTGTGAAGATCCTTGAAGATTATTTAGTCAATCTTAGATTTTATTTTAATGAATTCGGCATCAAACTATATAATAGCGAAACAAAGCTGCGTGTGTTCAGGGACCCATTTAAGTATCGGGAATCACAATCTGTTTTCAAAAAGTTCAGACAAGTCACTGTCTTGTTTGGAACTTTTGTGGAACTACGTTGTTTTGTTGAATTACTGAAATTAAACCCCGTTGCCACACGTAGAGTTAACCTAGCCAAGTCCACGCTCCAGCACATTAGACATGTTTTCGCCAAAAAAGATGGGCATGATGAAAAAGGCTAAGTGCATTTGCTATATCACATTGTTTCTGTCAATCCAATATATGGATCCCCATCTTAGATCACCTGCTTTAAATTTACCATGGTAGTGAAAATTTTCGAAACTATAGTTTGCGCTTTTGAACTGACAGGTTCTGCAACTCAGTAAATAAATAGTGGCAGAGGAACTCTCTTCTATGTCAAGAGAAAAAACTTGAGTCGCTTGTGGACCGGGCTGTGAAACTGACGACAAAATTTTTCTCACAGGCAGCTGGACATAAAAACGGACTGATTCGGAATGTGAGACCCACGAGCAGTTTTAATGGGCCATTTATGCGTCCGACGTAGATAGCAGAGCAATGGCGGCTCATGTACATACTTTTCAACTACATATGTCAGCCACCCGACAAATCGGAGGGGATAATCAAAACCTAAGTATAGTTTACGTCTAATTGAGCTAAAGTAATTGAAGTTAGACATAAGCTAGGCTTAGTTATAAAATTAAAATAACTTTTAAGTATTAACACAGCTAAACTTACTCCAGAGATTGTGCAATCTGGGTAATATTTGACAAGTGTTAGTAAAAAAAACTAAATATATGTTTTAGTACTTATAATATAAAGTAAATGAAATGCCACGAAATTTAAGTAGTTTTTTATGTTAAGTAAGTTGTATAATCTATGTTTAATTTAAAAATTAATAAATATCATTATTTACCAGAACCAAATAGGTGTATATAAGTTATCGAAATGTTTTTGGTGCAGCCCCACTTTGAGCATTTTCTGAAGTTTTGTGGTATTACCTGCTTTAAATGCATGTTCGCTCTTCATTTTATAAAATATCTTCTACGCACAAACCTATTATACTATCGGCCATTCGGCGCATACAACATGATGAAGTAAAAAGTCAGGTCCTATGCTAGGTTTGCAAAATCTGAGAAATTTACTAGAATTGGGCTCAGGCGTAGCTTATCATTTATAGGGAAAATTTAGAAAAATGGAAAACACTTGCATCAAATGTAGTTGAATCAGTTATCCAAAGAATAATTCAGGGTATTTGGAAAAAGTGAATAATTTTCCGTTAACAAGCGCATTCCGCTTGTATAACCGCAATTCTGCGTCATCAGCCTTTTCTCAGACAGTAATTTAGTGAGGAAACGTGTAGGCTGATTGGAAACGATTATACTAAATTGGTGAAAATGTCAACCGATACGTCAATTGTACAAATAGAAGCTGATTTATTGATATAGTCATAAAAACGATTGTTCATTGCATCAATTAAAACTTGATTAATCTTTTTGCATCGATAGGTATCCGGTTGCGTTATTAATTGCAAACATGTGCGCTGAAATATAGTTCAGTATGGCAATTTAGAGATGATTTTATCAAAGTTAGCTATAAATTTCTGGACAAAATTGGGTGCAATAAATTTAATTGATGTGACGTAAATTTAATCTCATCGATATATTTTTTGGTGGAGCCCAAGTATCTAAGTGAAAAATTGTTCACTGCTTTTTTATAAACAGAAATACGTGTTTTTTCTTAGATTCAAAAAAAAAATTATTTGAGGCATGATTTGGTTTAGTGTTTGAAAATCTCTGGTCACGACTAACCTTAAGCTGCAGCTTAGAATTTGGGGTTAAGGCTATCATATAAAAATACCGCTGAATAGATGAAAATCTAATCATGTGAAAAATTGTGTCCAAATTCGCTTCTGAGCGTGTATCAAGTCAGCTGTGGAATCAAGTTCATTATTCAGCGAAAACGCTATCGAAATAAAATAGTTGACTCGTGTTTTATCTAACCGTGATATCTGCCGATTATAGCAAAAAAACCATTTTGAAGCCTTAAAAACTCTAGCGCACCTGAACCGCTAGAAACACTAATGTTCGAAGAACAGTAGAAGAATCGTGCAGGTTTTGAGTGCATATTCCACCACATGTGCTGCTTATTACGGCCAAACTGTTTCAAATGCCACGTTTTACTTTCGTCTTAAGAATGCATTATAACTCATATGGTGCAAGGTTTCAGATATTACCACTGGCATGAATTTCAACGTTTATGAGAGCAAAACACGGGTTAATTATATTCGTTATCAGTTGCTTATTTCACATAATTTTGAAAGCAGCATCTCATATAACATCAATGAAGAAAATGCTCAGTGCCTGCAGCACTGTAACTGAAGTTGGTGTTTGGGGCTGCGATCCGAAAAATTTGCAGAACTTTGCGAATTGTAACATCGGTTATTTATTTTCATTGTAAATGTTTCCGGTATGTATACTAACTGTAAGCATTTATTGATACAAAAGTAGCACAACCGACTCGTGCTGGCAACCTTTCGCCAGTATCAAATCCAAGAATATATCAAATCTGCTTCACGTTGTTTAATTACATTCGAAGTTATAGGAGTATAAAGAAATTTAGGGTTACCTGCAGCGAGTTTTTTCAAATGATCGAAAGCTTAATATTTGCTGTTTATTGTCACTACAATATCATTACCATTTGAAAATTCTACGATAAAACCGCTTAATAAAGATATTGCAATTAAACACAAAACCAACAATAGCTGGCAACCCTATCGTGTCTTTTCAACCAAATTTGGCCTGAATAATGTTTATGACAGGTTTCATTAATTGTATGAAATTCGTATTGATTTCATGACTGCACTGGAAGTTATAGTACAAAAAGTTTTATTTTCCTGAGCGAATTTTCAAAACCAAAGACACAAAAATTACCATAGCAGGTAGCACCAATCAAATTTTTCAACCAAATTTCCACCAAACAGAGATTAGAGTTAGGTTTAGCTTCTGTGTCAATTTCATGAAAATCTGGTAACTTATTCACATTTCATAGGGCAAAAAGCAGTTTTTTTTCTTTGTAATTTTTCAAGATGGCACCACTGGCACAGAGTTGCCCACAATTCAAAATCGCTTCTATCAAATCTGGTCTTACTTAAGTCCAATGCATTCTGTAAATTTTAGCTGTATCTGATTATTGGTTCGTGAGTTTCCGTGAACAGAAGTTTTTGATGCTAAAAATATAGGTTAACTGGGAGAGGGTTACCGTTCTTGTCCGACATGAAATTTCCAAAGTTTTATTTTGAACGTGTAGATAAAACATAAGATTTATATACAGATTGGTTTTATTGTAAGAAACGGACATTTTTTTGAATATTCGATGGTTTGAATGTTTTTACTTCCAAATTTTTTTTTTCAAAATGAAGACACCAAAATTATCATAGCTGGCAGCTCCAATCGAATTTTTCGACCAAATTTCTACCAAACGTGGCTTAAAGTAAGGTCCAGCAATTGTGTAAGTTTCGTCAAAATCGAACGATTCAATCAGAATTTATAGGGCTAAAAACAGTTATCTTTTTTAGTGGTTTTTCAAGATGGCACCACTGGCACAGAATTGCCCGCATTTCAAAATCACTTCTATCAGACCTGGTCCTATTTAAGGTCAATACATGCTGTGAATTTCAAATAATTCTGCCCATCGGATCGTGAGTTTCCGTGAACAGAAGTTTTTGATGCTAAAAATATAGGTAAATTGGGCAAGGGTTGCCAGGCGTGCCCGTTATACCATATCTTTTTTTTTTTTTTGGTTATGTAAACAAAGCACAAGATTTACATATGAAAGGCTTATTTTTGAAGAAACTGCATTTTTTCAAGAGAGACGATGATTTGGAGGTTTTCACTTTCAGTGCCTGCCCTAGCTACAGGGTTGCCAGCACGCTCATTAAAAGCCACATAAATCTACAACTAAATAATATCAATATGTCCTGAAAAATTGGTAATGATTGAATAGCTCTGTCAAAAGTTATCGAAATTTAAAAATTTTCAAATTTTCCCGTCCTCTTTTTAGGCACCCAGCGCACACATAGGGTTAAAATATTCCAAAGCATTATCCGATTCATATGTAAAACACGTTAGAAATTTATTTTATTAACTTTATTTTTGCGAAAATCATTTGTGCACGAAATAATAGGTATATTAAAAATATCACTTAAATGCCCGCCGGCGCGAAAAGGTTTACAATAACTGACATTTAAAGAGACCTGGACCTATTCTGCATATACACCAATGTATCCTGAAAGTTTCAGCTCAATCGAATGGCGCGTTCCCGAGATTATCTCACTGAAATTTTTTGTACATATATATATATATATATATATAAAGAAATATGAATTTTTGGCCGAATCGATTTTAATACTAATGTTCTTCGAACATTAGTAAAAACGATGATTGGTGTACACCCATTTTTTATGATGCCATTATTTTTACAATTGAAATAATGCCGAGTGGATACGCTTTTGACTCAGGATATATACGAGTCTTATCGCATAAAGTGAATCTTTATAGTCATGAACGAACTATTTATTACTTGGCTATTGATAAAATGTAGACATTTTCTAGTTAACATAAAATTAAAAAGGTAAGTTGTTTCGTCTTGCTTTGAAAATAGTTCATTGCATAGCTTTTGTAACGTTCACCGAGCTTTTGCTAAAAAATCGCCATACACTAAGCATTTAGGATGTTAATTTAAATACTTAAAAAATGTGTGCGTCATTGATTCAAAAAAAATTGTATGATTTTTTTTAACCATCTAAGCTACTTATATCAAATAGACTTCAAGAGCAAGCTCATGGAGGCACACAAAGACCCATTGTAACACACCATGGGTGAGCGCATAGCCACTTTTGAGTGCAGAGCGTCCTCGAGTCTTGTAAGTTCGCCGAATCTACTTCAGTTAGACTATCAAAGAAGAAGTATGAGTCAAGGGTGTTTGGAACTGCTTTCTTCTCCACATAAGCGGTGAAGAGTTGTTTCCTCTTCTCCCTCGCATCTACGACTACAGACCGCTTGCTAGTTCAAATAGCTTTCAAGTGCGCCCAATATCAAAAGTTTTGCACAATTGTCTTGCGGTGGCACAGGTAGCTGATTTCATCCAGGACTTCAAAGCATCCTT
Source organism: Nemotelus nigrinus (assembly GCA_947369275.1). Taxonomy (NCBI): domain Eukaryota; kingdom Metazoa; phylum Arthropoda; class Insecta; order Diptera; family Stratiomyidae; genus Nemotelus; species Nemotelus nigrinus. The sequence continues at coordinate 23,083,425 of OX376374.1, read as the reverse complement.
TAAGTAGTTTTGCTTGATTTCCAGTTTAACTGAAGCCATTTAAAAGCCAATCGAGAAACTGCAGGAAACCGCATTTCCCCTTAATGCCCCCATGTCAGTGCTCCCATCGAGAGGTCAAGCATTAAAAAAGCAAGCTGCTGTGAATCAGGGTAAAATGAAAATCAGGGGAAAAAAATACTCACATGCTGCCTCCACTAGCAATTTCCCATGGCATACCATTTGAAATTGCTAGTGGAGGCGGCCTATGGTATGCCATATTTGATAGCATGCCATAAATAGTAGGCAATATGGTATGCCATTTGCTTGGCCATCTGCCTGGCAATATTTTGACAGTTCTTGATTTTCAAAATGGCGTTGAACCGTCGTCATGCTCCGTTTTTTATAAGAAAATGTAGGAATTCTGAAATTTCAGGAATTTTAAGATCTCGTTGAGTAATCCAAATAGTTTACAGAGCATGGAATGGTGGGGAAGTACGAAAAAGTCGGATGATGATACGGGAAATTTTTTAAAGAGATATTTTTTCAATTTTTAAGGATGAGTTAGTAAATGAAACTGCCTATTGATGATCGGCGGAATTTTTTAATGACTTTTACCCCATTCCCCATCGTACTCCAGCAAATCATATAATAGTTTCACCTATATCTGACATTTCACCCGCTTATAAAAAAAGGAATTTATCTTACACGCGTAGTGTTCATCAACAGCAGAATTCCTTCGCTCTCCCCTTCAAATTACTTTTTAAGAGCATTCAACGCACAGATGAAGCACACGTCCTCAACGTTCAGAGGCATTTTCGAAATGATATGGCATGCCATGAAATTGCTCACGCATCAGATGGCATACCATAAATTGACAGTTGTTGCCATCGGATATTTCAGGGTAAATTACCAATCGAGTCCCGGTGTCAGTTACAAGATATTGAATCCTCAAAGGCCAAGGTGAATTTTTCTCAAAAATTTCCATGATTAAGTTTCATCATCCTTGACATATTTACAGTGAACCCAGAATGCAAAAAGCTTGCATTTGAAACAAAAATAAAAAACCAACTGAAATGAAGTTTCCTACACTCTTGTCGTTGCTTATTGTGATCTTTCGCAACATGAATGAATATTCATTGATTGGTATGTCTTATAATCGATGTGCCATTTGAAACATCAATAAAACCGTTTTTCGAAATTGAAAGCTTTTAAATCATTAAGGAGATATATATATATACTTACTTCTCAGACTTCTTTAGAATAGGCATGTTTGAAATAGCATTGTAGTTCTTTCCATGCGTAATTTTAATCCTAAAGATTGCTCTCAACTGCGGTTCATCATAGCAAGGAAATGCATGCCTGGCATTGGTCGACTCGAATTGTGTAGTTGCAAGATATCTGCAATTTTAAAATACTGTTAAAATATGCTGACGATAACGTTGAAGTAGAAATGTATTTTGTGGAAGTTTTATAGAACAGACGCTAAGCCCCAATACCAATACTGCCCTACTAAGCGCAAAAGCGTTATCTAAAAAAAATCGAAAAATTGATTTTTATAAAATTAGAAAGCTTAAAACAATACGCATCATGAATGAAGCCTTTTAATGGTATCTAATTTAAAACATATGGAAAACACTTTAAGAAAGTTTTCTAAATCTAAGTACCCGATGTATCCAAGTTTCATAGCTGAGCGGAAGATCGCTCACCGGGAAAAGTGAAGTAAGGAAAATCCTCCACCAGCTCCAAACGAACCCAGTTCCTCGTCGCCTATCTCAGTTTTACCTTAAATTACTAAAGGAATTAGAGGTATGTCAATATTAATACTTTTACCAAACTTCAATTTTCTCGAAACTCAGTTTCATTGAGATACCGCTTTTGCGCTTAGTAGGGCAGAATAGCAGGCTTTCTAAAATAAATATATCAAAAACGTACACATTATCACCCTTGGCATTTTTATATGACTGCATATAGAATCCGCCACCGTCCGTCCGAATCATTCCTTCATATTCTAACGTTAATCTGAAAATACTACCCGGAAGCATATTTGCCTGGACTTGTATTACAAGAAACTCTGTAACTTCGTCGTATGTGAATGAAAGAGGAAGTTGTTGCTCTAGATTCCATGCCAAAGCTATTTTCGCCGACGTAATGTTGATTTGACGAGCATGGAGGTGAATAGATGCTGATGGCTCTAAGATTTCCAAATCAATGACTGCCGTCCCAGTAAATTTTCTCTCCTGTTTATGTATATCAGTTCTTATATGAATATCGTAGGTTACAGGTCGAGTATTATTTGGTAAACGATAAGGAACATCATCGGCTCGCGTTTCATTGAAGGGGAGAATAGGTATTGCAGCAACATTACCAACTATCAACAATAACACTGGCAGTACTCGGACTGCACTTAAGGACCACATCTTAACCGAGTCAGACCCACGAAATAACTAAATGTACAATTAAGTTTTGATTCATTTAAGGTTCAATCAATCGACTATAATATATTGAATTTCCATTGTATATAAATATATGTCGATCATAAATAATGTTGCGGAATCGTTTTGATAAGAAGATAACGTAATTCGTAATATATTTTATAGAGAGCAGTAAATACTTAAGTATTTATCAAATAACGCTTCAGATAATAGTTTGATATCAATAATTGAGGCGAGCTCGTTTGAGCCACTTGGAACATCTTGACGATATTTTTATTTCCCCAAAAGGGCTCATGGTCACTGATTTTATTTAATAACTTCGATACTTGGAAAATATTAGTGTAAAAATAGAAATACTAGTCTCAAAAAATTTAAGGTGTTTGGTTTATTTTAAAATTAATTTTAAAAATATGAGAAGAACCTCTCGAATAGTTTTCATTATCAGCGCTGTGAGAGACTCAAATTGTGCTGCTATGTTTATACTTATGTTTTGAGCATTTGAGATTAGTATTCGTGGGAACATACGATCGGATGAGAAAATCAATATAAAGCTTACAACATGCATTAATTTCATATAGGAGCAGGTGTGATGGAAGCTTTCTGCAAATGCCGGCGTCCCTATCATACAGGAAGTTGATTTGAATGCAAATCAATTTTGCAAAATATAAGGGAGATGTAAGTTGCGATAATATTGTCATTTTTGAACAAAGAGATTCAAACATCAGTAAATATATTCAAATTTTGTAAATCATGAACATTTCAAGGGTTGCAGCGCTAAAAATTTTCCCACCTCTATAACATTTCTTACAAACTAAGTACTTGGGTCTTATTCTGGACAGTAATCTCACATGGAAGGCGAATTTAGAGGAAAGAGTTAAACGGGAAAGCAACGCGGCTTATGCCAGCAAGAGAGTGCTGGGTAAAACATGGGGTCTAAGCCTTGCTCTAACGCACTTGATCTATCATCAGTGTTAAATATCATCAGTGGCAATTTATACAGCCCCTACTATTGGGTTACGGAACTTTATATCACTAAATTTCACACAACAGTTTTTGCTGTATGTCGTTATTAGGTTTTGATCCTGTTCAATTCTTTCTAGCTCTCAACGCCAAAAATAAAAAATTCACGGTTTTCCTTTAGAAAGTGGATATATTTCAATTTCATGACCGTTGTTGACGTTACGAGAGAAGCCTGCCTTTTTTTTTAGCATAATAGGGCATCCCCTAAGCATTGGCATCATCATAGAAAAAAATATTTTTTTAACCAAGTCAAAGTCTTTCTCAGAGACTAATGGTATGCTCCACGCAGGCCAGTGATCTTGATACCTTCTTGGCATGATTATTCTCAATGATAGTTTTTGGTTTCTATATTACACTGCTACATATTGATATTGGGATTATAACAAAACTTTTTTATGAAGGGAATTTCACTACCCTTCAGTTTGTTTTTTGTCTATGACTCAATTTGGTCACTGAGTCATATCAGGTGTGAAGTGAAAAGTCTAAGTTTTCTTTCTATACGCTTATGGATTGTAAATGAAAATCAATTTCACTAGCGCTTGCGTTTAGCTGGTCCCTTTTTTATTGTTCTTTACCCATGTCGCTACCGATAAAATGAAAAAACCCTGTCCTCGTGAAAAGAACATCAAATGAATCGACTCTTGAGAGAAGCTTTCGTTTAGTTCGTAATAGTAGAATTATGTGCGCTATACCAGTAACACGGCAGTCAAATGGTAGCATAGGCCACGGGGGCGTCAGTGGGTGTTGGTTACCGAAGAAACAATTGAAATTCCGAGAAATGCCTGCTGGAAACAACACCTACAGCTCTGCTATTGAATCCTACCTTCGACCTCCCCGAAGATGTGATTTTACAATTTCACATCGGGTAGCTGCCGGGAGCCTTCATGTCATTTCATATCATAAATGTTGCAAACAAAGGAGGATGAAGGCAAGTTTCCCGCGCCTTAAATCGGGAACATTAACCAGATTGGCCCCCCAGGTTGGGGGTTGGGCAATGGGCCAATAACCCGTTCTCGTAAAATTTGACTTATTCAGGAACCTGATACTTCGCCTCGGATACTTGGATTGGATCAACGGAAACGAACACGCCAACAAAATATGGACTACTCTATTGGAACCAGGAAAGTGCGAAACCTGTACAGACCGGGGGCCGTCAAAGCCCTCCTGGAACAGGTCACTTACTACAAAATAAACATTCTCGATTTCCAGGACACGAAACTGTTTGGTGCCGAGATTATGGACATGAGATCGTACACAATCTTCAAAAGCGGGAAGTTATCGGGAAGCCACGAATTTGGAGTGGCCTTCATCGTGGTTAAAAAAATGAAACCGCAAATAATCGACTTTAAGCCTGTCAACGAAAGATTTTGTGCAAAGTTTTTTTAACGTTTGGCTCATTAACGTTCATGGTTCTATTGAAGATAAAGAGGAGGCAGTGAAAGATAATTTTTATAACCTTCTGGATAGGTTGTATGATTCTCTGCCATCAAATGATGTGAAAATCCTGCTGGGCGACCTCAACGCAAAGGTTCGAAAGGAGAACACACTGCGGTACCGCCGGCCAATTTAGTCTTCACGACCTATGCAACGACAATGGACGACGACTGGTCGACTTTGCAAGTAGCAGAAATCTCATCGTAATCTCCACGTGTTTCCCGCTTCGTGACATTCATAAAAGGACATGGGTATCCCCGGACGGCCGCACCTTTAATCAGATTGATCATATTCTGATTCAGAAAAGGTGTGCCTCCAGTATTTTAGATGTGCGAACCTTCCGTGGGGCCAACTGTGACTCCGACGACTACTTAGTCAAGACTCGATGTCAATGTCGAATATCACTGTCATATGAAGCCAAAGCAAGATCAAGACGCAAGTTCTATGTCGACAAGATTCGAAACAAGACGATGGAAGCCGAGTATAGATCTGCTCTGGAAATGAAACTAGCATCCACGCCTAACACCACGTCTATCAACGATGTTTGGACTACTGTCAAAAGCGCAGTGAACACAGCAGCCGAAAGGGTAGTGAAATATACAGCCGAGTGACGCAGAAATGAATGGTTCAAAGAGCAATGGATGTTTTAAGGGCTATCCAAAGATTGGCGACAGGCATCTGGCAACAAGAAACGATGCCGGATGAGTGGCGAAAAAGTGTTATATGTCCCATTCAAAAGAAAGGAGATAAACTGCCATGCGAAAACTACTACCTTGTCCGCTGTACAAGCTCTTGACAAAAATTTTAGAGTTAAGGATTTCCCATCACGTTGAGAATTTTTGTGGTGAATATCAAGGTGGTTTCAGACGTGGAAAATCGACAACTGACCAAATATTTACCACAAATATTTCACCTAAGCTGCAGTTCGGAATACCAGCAAAGTTGGTACGACTGGTGAAAATGACCATGACCGACTCCTCGTAACAAGTGCTGATTCCGAATAATATGACCAACTCGTTTTCGACGAATATAGGGCTAAAACAAGGGGATGGATTAGCTCCGGTACTCTTTAGCTTAGTGCTTGAGTATGTCATCAGCAAAATCCCCGTTGACACGAGAGGAACTCTATTACTTAAGATGACACAGCTAGTAGCTTACGCTGATGACATCAACATTATGTCACATTCATACAAAGACGCCAAGGAAGTATTTGTAGCTCTAGACGAAACCGCTAAGGAAGTTGGTCTTTAAATTAACGAACAAAAAACAAAAGCTATGACTCCATCAAGAAAAAAGGATGCCAATAAGACAAAACATAACGATAGGGGACTATAACCTTGAAAACGTAGACAGCTTCGTGTACCTAGGGACGAACCTCTCGAAGGATGGGAATGAGCTTGACGAAATCAAACGACGGATTCAATTAGCCAATAAGACATTGTTTTCGGTGCTTCCCACTTTGAAATCTCGATGCGTACACAGGAATACGAAGCTTCGCATCTATAAAACAATTATTAGACCTGTGCTATGCTACGGAAGCGAAACCTGGACGCTGACCCAGGCATCTGAAAAAGCCTTGAATACGTATGAGAGAAGGGTATTGCAAAGGATCCTCGGCCCAATACGGGAACAAGATGGATGGCGAATCCGATACAACAACCAGCTGTATACCATATATGACGAGCCGGAAGTCTCTACCGTCATACGACTCCAAAAACTACAATGGGCTGGCCACGTCGAACGAATGAGCGACAATCGAATCCCCAAACGATCACTCAAGGGGCGAGCGAGCGGAGCCACGCAAGCGCTGGGAGGATTTGATAGATACTGACAGCAGGTCACTTTTGGGAGCACCGAACTGGAGGACGCGGTCACTGAATGGAGGCGAAGCATTAAGGTGGCTAAGGCTCGATTCGGGCTGTAGTGCCCCGATGATGATGATACCAATAATACCAAAATAATTGAAAAACTACGCTGAACCACTGAATTATATTCTTCTTGGTAAAAAAAATAATCGTCAGTTCAAGTCATGCATATTTGAGTCATAAAAAGTGCCAGCAAAATTTAAGTCGTTCGGTTCCATGAATTATGAATAATATGCCTAAATATGATTCACTATGCGTGATAACAATAACACAAGCAATCACGCTTACGTATCGTATGTTCAGAACAGATTTCAAGTGAGTCAAACTTTCATATTGTTTCATTCAAAAAATTTTAATTTATAAAAATTTAATTTTATGTATCTTAATTCATAATTTTGGCTCAACTACAGAACAAATTAAATCATATTTAGCTTTATTATCCTGACACCAAACATGCAAAAAAGTTTCCAGATTCATCTATAACAGCGAGCTTGCTTGATATTAAGGTCAATCTCACTAGTCCGGAACTCATTTTATTAATCATGCTAAAAATTGATCTATTAAAAGCTGCTCTGAACTTTACTCAGTAATGTAATAATCAAACCAATACCCACCTAATCATGTAATTGAAATAATCTTTATATTAGTAGCTTTATAACGCATTAAAGTCTTATCGCCCTTACCATTTACCGGTAATTAATGATTGGGTAGGTATTTGATAATTTACACACCATTATCAGCCGAGATATATTATTAATCATAATGTGATTAATTATAGCGTTATTAAACTTTTGTTTTGAGACACAATAAAAATAATGAAATGGATTATCAAAACTTATATAATGTAGTAATGTTTTTTTATTGTTTTTTGCCACGGACAATTTAAACATATGCAATTGTTAATCGATGGTAAAATAAAAATAATAAACCGGCCACCTTATTTGGAAGTGATATAAGTAAGGTTTCCTTTTCACTTTTAATACTTATTAATATGTCTGATCGCACGATTTATTGATCGAATCCTAGCACGTCACAATATTAATTTTACGGGAGATCGAAGGACGGATTATTCAGTTAGAACAGCTTAAATTAGTTAACTTGTAGTAGCTACCTAACGTTCTTCGCTTGAAGAGATGTTTGCTCGTGATTATTTTGGTCCATAAAACACCTCATTCAAACGTAAGCATCGGACATTATTTGTTATTATTTTTTGCTTCATAAACAGCCTTCAATATTCAAAAATTTATCAATTCCAAACGGTTTTATCAAAACATTTGAATATCCGTTACAATATGAAATGAGGAAGAATTTCTTCACAAAATTCACTAGTTTTGCATAAAGCTTATTGAAATAAATGTTTAAACTATAAAAGAGAATAATCATAAACGAATTTGGGCTGCATGACTGGGTACAGTTAATGCAGAATAAATATATAAAAAATATTATAACAATTTTTATTACTGCTACCGACGTCTAAATCTCAAGCAGAAAATTATCAAAATTCTCCCAATATACTGCAAGAATGAATACTTTGGTTAAAAGAAAAGCTTTTGTCTTGGACTCCTCTTCAGATTACGCGCATGAGAAATTGTCAAAAGCTCCATGCTCCTTCGAACTTCTTTTCTCCTACTGCAAACTGAGCGAATCCATATGCATTTCGTTTCTCCAACCAATATTACCTTGAACAGATTATTCGCTAGGCTGTCTCGTTGCAGCTGTGACGTTAGAACTCACAGAGGACATCTAAACAGGGTCTGCAAGCAAGCAAATGCTTCCTTCCATACAAAGCTAATGGCCAGGACAAGACATATCTTTTGTAGATCGTGCTCCGTTACAAGTGGAATCGAAGGAAGGATAATGAGATGATAGGTGGGAGGATAGAGTGTGTGTAACATGAAATAGATGTTCTTTATGCGCACCACGAATCATCTTGGGCTTGCATCTGGCCAAGGTCTACTGTGGTATATCTTCATGTTCATTTACTCATATGCTGGTTATCAAAAATTAATTAGATGGTCAGTAATTGGATTTCGCTTCTCAGAAAAGTGATGAGGCACTCGTTACATCAATGATACATTGGATGCTGTAATCTTAAGTAAAGTAAATATGGGTAAGTTCAGTTGATTGTTTCGACATGAAATATAGAAAGTGTTAGCATCAGCGTTTTGAAGGTTTTGTGCCGAGTGAATAGTCTCTGGTTTTTGCTTATTAGTAGTAACAAAGCAAGACATCGTTTTTTTTAACACTTTTCTTCGGCGAATTTTATTAATCAATCTAAAATCATTATTTGCGTGCAGTATATCATATCTAGCTTTATTATCTTGGTTCTTTCCAGACAATCGTGCAAAGAGCACTCACATACATACTCTTTAGCCATTGCACGCTGCGTGATATATCTCGTCAAGATTTGTGTCTAGAAAAAGCTCTGAAAAATATTTGGGCTACGGTATTAAAAATATTCATATTTTTCAAATCTGGTGAATTCACCGTAAAATTATTCAACTTAAGATTTTTACCACTTATTTCGACATTGTTCTAAAATAGTATAAATTTATCTATGGAATTGGTTTTCAGTGAACGATTTTTTATTATATCGATGGCAGAGGTGTCTGTGGATTAAGTTGCTGCATTTTTCATTCAGACTTGTCGTGAATATAGTTCTCTAGGACCTGGTATCTTAATTTTCCTTTCCAAAATTTACTACTTGCTGAATAACTATTGAACATGATTTTCTGTTTACAATAGTAATTGAAGCTAAAATTGGCACTCTGGAATTTTATCCAGTGTTTATTTTTTCAATCAATTCAGCTCACTTTAAGATATTACAGGGTATGAAATGTAGCTGAATCTTTTTGAGTTGTTTTTTATCTTTTATGGAAGATCAATACATTATGAAATAACCATAATAATTAGATCTGATTATGAAAAACTCTATTAGATTAGTGCCGGATTAAAAATACTTGATGAACCTAACATTCCACATCTGTAAGCCCTCTATCCACCAGTTAGTAAAATTGTGCCTCTAAAAACCTTATAGGGTTTGGGCGTTGAAGCTGGCAGATTTCATTGGCAAATAATGTTTTACGGAGGGAAAGTGATAAGGCTATATTTCAACAAATTCCTAATGGGTTCAAGATCATACTAACTGCGTATGAACGCAAAGTTAGGTGCGAGACTATAATCGGATTAGAACAAGTATCTATACATCGCCTGAACCCCTTAGTTATGCATGCCTCGATCATCCAACATTATTCTTCTAGTAAAAATGATTCAGTTTGTTCTTGGTATCGGTTATATTCTTAACGAATTTCGTAAATAACTTTTCCAAATTATATAGAAAAAATTATGCACGAAGAGTATTCAAAAATA
>OX376374.1:22805826-23068326 GCA_947369275.1 Nemotelus nigrinus | reverse complement strand
CTAACAGCTCATGTATATGTAAACCTCCTGAAAATTTCAGCTCAATCGGTTGCCGCAACTCAGAGAAACACACACTAAGCTGTGGCTAACATGTTTCCGTAATTAGCATGTTGCTGGGTAGTAAGGGTACTCACATCTACTTGGTGAACCGATTCAATCACTTTGATTAGCGTCATAGACGACTTGTATATTTCTCAACGAGATGGTTGACCCTCAACCAATGGTCTACAATACTGAAAACAGGTTAAAATCGAATCCGGTTCTGTGAGCTTCCAATGAGTTTTGAGCTTTTAAATTTACATTGCTTGGCGCAATAGGATAAAAAGAATGCTAAAAAACTCAACGAGATTCGCGAAGCGAGATCCAATTGTAGCTTGTCTCCACTAATAGCATTATAAAAGTAACAAAACTAACTTCAAAATAATTTTGTACTCAGGAATATCAATACTGTTGGAAATTTGGTCAGGTCGAGAAAGTTTCTCATTGGCTAACAGATCCACTGGACTACTTAAAATAAATTACATTAGTCAGATAAGATTCTCTTGTGTAATTAGCCATTTAATTTTACTAAGGCAGTTTAGTTAACTGGATTGAAATTTTCCTTTGGATTCATATAAATGCTACAGTATTTTTTAAACAATTATCTCCTTTGATACTCTAAATAACTCATGCGTATTTATTTGAATTCGTCATGACTGAGCACTTAGCCATAATGACATGCAGCATATATAATTTAAAACTAAACTTCGCCTATGGTCTTCCAGGATTCTTACTTAGATTCAATCTTAATCTAAGTAAGGATTATTTCGTAACTTGAATCATAGAAACAATTTTTTAAAGCACTAACTGGTGTATGCGTAAGCGTTGTTTTGACATTGTTTAAGAATTGCATTTTAACATAACAAAAGTTTTAAGAAGTATTTATTACGATTATTTGTTCAAAGACTTTCAGTTTCAACATTTTTCATTTGTTTACTTAGCATAGTCGTTTGTGAAAATCGCCTGTGTTTGCAAAGCGTCTTAATGCTAACACTTTTTTTAATTGGCTCAATGGGAAAATTTAAAGTAGAGCAAAAAAAATGTTTTTCCTAAATTATCACTTATTGATCAAACCAGGCGAGCTGCAGTTATTTATCCTTTGATTTTCAAGTCTTTTCAATGAGAGCAGATACTAGATTTTCTTCAATATAAATACCTTCATCAAATCAGCACTTTAGTAGTCCCATGACAAGCCTTTTCGGTTCCGCAGTTTTAGGTTGATGTAGACATCATTACCAATTATTAGGTATGTTCCTTAGCTCAGTTATTTTAACCTAAACTTACCCAAAAAGCGTTTCTTATCTTTTCCGTAACTAAAAAATGACGTAATTTTTTCTTGAAAAATTTCCTTTCTTGAAAAAATTTACCCGAACTTCTCTGGTGACGATTTGTGGCAAAGTGGTTCCGACTGTCAAGTGGTCACACAGCTGATTAATTTGACGTTATTTGAGTGCGAATGAGTGCCAAAAGAACTAAAAAAGTGTAAATCTATGTTCACAGCCTCGAGCATATATTTTTTTTTTAATTTTCGGCAAAATGTTCCCCACTACAGAAGCAAGTTTTCACCTAAACCGATTTGAACTGAAAAGTTAAGGAACATATATTTTATGCAAATGTAGAGTAATAGTTCCACGCTTCACTTTACCCCTGATTTGATCGAGATGTCTGTTCAGAGCTAAATTAGCTCAAAACCCAGTGTATGAGCTAAAGTCTTCCCTTGTTTGTCTTAAAAGTCATTTAAATATTCTACGGCTTTACAAGCAACACAATTTCATTCTACTAAAGAAATAATCTGAATATATTAAAAAAATGTACGTTTCTCAAAATCGTAGCAATCAAAGGTCCACATTGTCACTGATATCTAAATGTTGACAATAAATAAAAATATAATTTCCGTAGCTTATCAATCGATAAATTTCCTGTAAAATATTTCATTTTTCACAATTTATACAAGTAGATAGCTTATTATTTCGTACACGTACTGATTGCGTAAACTTACAATTTCGGAAACATGTTATTTGGATATATATTTACTTGGACTCTGCTACTTCCTTATCTACGATGCTGCGCTACCGTTTTGGCGGCCTATCGAAATGAACCGACAGAGTTCAAGCCTATTTCAATTTCGACCGCAAAACCCATAGCAAGACTTCCGAATATGACAAGACCGCTCTCCTACTACCTCGAACTGAAAGTTGATAGCATCGAAGCAGACAAATTTTACGGTACAACAATAATACACATCAAAGTTCTGGAGGATACTCAAACAATTGTACTCCATTCGAAATATTTGACTATACTTACTGCTGGATTTTTAAAATCAAATAAAGATAATAAAGTAACGTGGGTTTACGACCGCGAAAATGAGTTTCTTATAATGGAAATTCAAAGCGAAAAGAATCAAAAGTTGAAGAAAAATGAAAACGAGGCATTGAAAATAAGCTACACTGGAAAGATTAGAGACGATAATGTCGGGTTATTCCGTAAAGTTTATTATGATGGAAGCGGTGAGAAAAAGTGAGTATATTCTCTTTTTTGTAGTTTACTCTTGGAGAGTCTGATTGTTCGAAATACTCGTACCAGCTACGTTTGCTTGGTTTTTTTCGCTACACTTTTGATTTTCATTTATGTATTTCATTGTTTAACATTTTCCATATATAGAGTCGATTTCTTAATAGACGTGGTTTGTATGCATCTTAAAATATAACAAAAAAATAATAATATAATAATTTAGCATTTAATCGTTGGAAAATCCTGCTCTATATTTTTGGTAACCTGCTGCTCGAATAATCTTTACGTTTGTTTTCTTTTCCAAGGACCGTTGTTTGTACTGTTTGCTTTGAATTGAGGCATGGTATAATTTTCGCAGTCGTACACGCATGGGACATTTTCTAATATTCATTTGCGTTCACTTTGTTTCCAAAATGGAAGTTACTAAAACGCGTCTCGAACACGTTGCTAAATTTTATCTGCTTCCGCGGAAAAGTTAAAAAATTTAGTGAATACTATTTATCCACTGCTGGATTTTGAGATGCTCGAGGCTGCTAGCACGTGTTTCAGCTGACGCCGATATTCATTTGGGCTAGGTTACAACGCATAATAAGCAAAAATCACGTACACAGGGCACTAGCCCAAACCCTTCCAAGGGTTCTGCTAATTCACTTTTTAACATTGCACAATATAGCCGCTGTTTATATTGAGCTTGCTATTTCTTATACCTCGACCTGCAGCCAAATTTCATTCACGTCAATCTCCTCTTTCTTCATCTATACCTTCTATACCATAACATGAATACTGATACTATTTCGATTGCCTCGTCTCCTACTTCTTTGCTACTGAATCATGCCCCGGTAACACCTCAATCTTGACCATCTGAAAGATTTTTTCACGAGCATCTACATACACAAGTGATTGTCTCGCGTCTCACATACAATACTTAAACGGAAACAATCAAACCAAACTTGGCTACTCATCGCTTCTACTTCTTTGTATAAGCTAATACCAGATAGCCTGCACAATCAAAAAATGGTAACGTCTAAAATAACAGTAGCTGCTTGCGCTGATCTTCCATTTTATAGAGACTTCTGGCCTTCAGCTGATCTATTTAAGGAATTCACTAGGAGCATTCGTAGAAATTTTCGTCTCATAAGACTAAAAAGTTCTCTAACATCCCTGTTTCCTTTGCATAATATCCTTTCGTAAAGATCCGTGGTTGCACTGCCTGCGGTATACGAGCTGGCGGTGGTACCCTAACCGATGTAAATAAAGCTCTCAATGGAATACCTTGCAGTAGTTTTCTCTTCTCTCCCTCTCTTGTTGAACGCGTTCTTGTTTACATTTTTATGTAAATTTTTTGTATCTTTATGTAAATAATGTGTATAAAAAAAAAAAACCGCCGTTGTGTGCCTGCAGAACGCGAAATCGAAAAAATTAATAACAGTTGTTTTTCTTCCATTGAATTTTAAAAATATTTTGGATGTAATACAGTTCAAATATATAAATTAGCGAAAAAAATATTGATATAATTTAAGGGTACATATTAAACATAATTTATATTTTAGGCACACATACTAAAAATACTAACTTTTTATTAAATATTTTCTAATTAAAAAGATACGAAATATTTTTAAGCATAACATGTATCATAAAAGAGTCAAATCCAAGACAGGTATTTATTCCTAAAAATTAACATAAGACAAATTTTAATTTTTCAATCACCGAAAAAAATTTACTGTCATACTCATATCTCAAACATACTCGTACTATCTTCACTTGTTGCTTATTATGTGAGCAATACAGCTATCGAAAGTAATCTTAAAGTAACCTAAAATAGCGCAACGGTAATACTGAATGCGCCGATCGAAACTTCCTGCCATTCTCGAACCATTCGTAAGCCAATCCATCACGGCTTCTTTTCCACCTTTTAAAGTGAGACGATGCTAGGATTTCAGCAAGGAAGAAAAAAAAAAGACAGACACAAGGCAATACACATTTGGTCAAAGCATCTATTAACTTGCGAATAAGAATTCGCGAGCCGGAAAATTTCGGCCACAGAAGATGGTATGATCTTTACTGAATTAAAAAGTTATGTACATACGTATAGTAAGATGTGTTGGAAAATCCCAAGTATGTCGATATTTTCAAAAGGGAAGCCGGAAAGAATCAAGTTGTATGGACGCTTCGACATTGATATGACAGCTGACTTTTTCTCTCCTGTCACTGTCCTCTTTTTCTCAATTCAATACCTTCACAAAATCTAGTGCTTAAATCGTTGATCTTGTTTCACTAAGCACTCCATCACGGTAAACACAGCCCTTTCTCCTTACGTATTACCTGATCTCCAACATCCTTACGTCTAATTCTTATTTCCAACGTCTCACTTTTCAAGTTTCGTAACGCCACATGGCCACTGAAATAAATCGAATCAGCTGGTTCTCTTTCTTTCTGGTCTCGATACTCATGATGTTTTACAAGAATTTCACCCATTTATTTCTAATCTGATTTCGTATTTCAACTGAAACGAAAGCATCTAAAACTGAAGCATAAGACGCTGCATGTAGTAAATACAAAATTACAGTTTCCGATAATAATGAATATAAGAGGCTGTTGCATCTGCCTAAGATCAGCGAAGGCAGGTGGATGTAGTAAATACATGCAAATTTCTCTGAAGTTGTTGGCTCTGTGAATCATGATTTTCTTCTTCCGAAGCTACTCGGCTGCTTCACTTCCTATGTTGTTGACCGTACTTAAAACGTAACCGTTGCTTTCTGCATATCTGTCCGATTTTTTCCTAGCTCAGAAGTTCCACAAGGCTCATTTCCTGGCTCTCTTTTGTTCCTGTTGTTTACCAATGACCTACCATCCAGTGCATATTCTCCCTGTCTCGTGTATACTGATGGTTTCAAGATGTTCAGAGTATCGAGGCAATAGACGATTGTAATCAGCTGCAAAATAATCTGTCTGCATTGAATAAGTAACACATTGTTAATCCACTTACTCTGAATGTTGCGAAGTATCACCAAATATGTTGAACGTATAAAACTACGTATATTATCTTCTTTTACTCTGGGTTAAATTGATATTGTAATGTTGCCGTCAATTTTAACAACCTTTTCGTGATATTTCACTCGAAACTCAAAATCGATCAACATCACAGCTAGGGCCTCTTAATGGTGTGGCTTTATTTTAAGATCCTCCAAACCCTTTATCAACATCTCCTGACATGCAAACAGTCTTTCCTTTCATTACATCATAACATCCTTTCCTACGAGTACTGTTTTAAAGTGTAATGTCCCCATTACTATTAGCATGTATATCAGTTAGAATCTTTATCTTTATCTTTAACCTTACCCGCTGTTTATTTTAGCTTCAACATCTTTTATTGACATTCCAGACTTCTTCCTTTGAATCACGCAGAGTTTTCCTTGACGAGCGCCTCAATTTCAAACTGCATTACCGTTTTTTACTCTTATCTATGCAGCCGAGTTTCTGTTCGCGAAACTAATGGTTTTAACAGGTCCTCTTTGTGTTCCTTCAGTGCCAACTGAAGATTATTTGTAGTCACCATTGCTACGCATATTTAGACAACATAACGATCTGAAACTCGGTCATCTTCTATAGATGTCCTTTGCATACATAATTTTTTTGAAAAATAAAGTCCTTAAAATCGTGTTTTAATTTTTAATTTTTTAAATTCTGATTGAAAAGTAATTTTTTCTATACTTTTTTCTCATACTGTAATTATCTTTTCCTTAGATTACTATTCTGCCATTGTTATTTTCTAATCTTTTATTGGACGTAAGTCTATTGTAATAGACAATTGAAGAAATTATCAAATATGCTACGGCAAGATATTTTCATCAAAATAATACTTTGAATTATTTTTTTTATTAATTTGAAGATTACCAAATAAACTATTTGATTCTAAAAGTTTAAAAAGTTAGAGAAAAACAAAGCGCAAATTTCTGTGTAGAGAAGATGCAATATTGCTGGATGGATCTATGAATTACAGAAAAATAGAACAAAAATTTAGCCCGGATTTTAATGATCTGACCGCTCCCTATTCCATTTTTCATCTGGTAGCTTAATACGAAAGACCCAACTATCAAAACGTAACCTATTTCGTCCACATTCTGATAACTGATATATGTATTCATTACAGAGACTGTATTCAACGCATATTAATACTCACTTTATCTAATCTTGTTTTTTTTTTATTTATTATTTCCACAGATTTCTAATAGCAACTCAATTTGCACCAACTTACGCCAGGCTTGTTTTTCCGTGCTATGACGAGCCAGGCTTTAAGGCCACGTTTTCGCTTAAAATCACTCACAGTAGAAAATATGATGTATTTTCAAGCTCGCCAAAAGACAGCCCCACAATCGATAAGTAAGTTATAACGGTGTTGGTTTTTTTTAGATATATGCTCCAAAATGTACAACCGCCTCATATAATTCTTTTTCAGTATCGACGGCAGTCGCAGCACCAATTTTCAAATAACACCCGAAATCTCTACGTATCTGTTGAGCTTTGCTGTTGGTGATTTTCAGATCACTGAGAGCCAAACTGCTATCAATAAAATAGCGATTATTGCCCGACCAGATTTCAAACATCAATTAACATATGCGCTCGAGATAAGTCCACACATCCTTCAAGGATTCGAAAAATACTTGGACAGAAAATTGCCGTTTACCAAAATTGACAATTTAGCTGTACCGAGTCCCAAGTACACAGCCATGGAGAACGTAGGGCTTGTGGTGTTCGACGAGAATGTTCTGATGACTCGGCCAAGAAGATCGCTTAAGCATGAAATAACGATCGCATTGACGATTGCGCATGAGTACGCTCATCAGTGGTTCGGAAATCTTGTAACCCCGGTTTGGTGGTCTTACTTTTGGTTGAATGAAGGAATGGCTGCTCTGCTTGAGTACAATATATTGGCCAAGGTGAAGCGCGTAATAGATTTGAAGCATCTCTAACATATGTATATCTTTTATAGCAAAATGTCGATTGGGACATGGACCAGCAATTCATCATAAATCGCTTGCAGCCAGCTTTGGAAGCGGATGCAGAGCAAAATCACCACCCTCTAACATTTTGGCCTAAACAAACAAAAGAAATCGAGAAAGTGTTTGAGACTTTATCTTATAATAAAGGTGAGCTTCGGAAACAATATTTACGATACAGGGGGAAACAATATTTACGATACTTCAATGTGCATGCTATAGCTGCTCCAAAAGCATAGCATAGCATCACTTTAGCAAGGGTCGAAATTCGCAGTAGCTAGGTGAAGCAGTTATGAATATTGGACAGTCAAGAGCTGCTACGTAGGTCGGTTTTTACACAGCTCAACTCAATAACAATTTTTTTTTCCAGTTTTGTAACTTTAGTCTTTGTATTTACGTGGATCAGCTCACCATTTGCGTTGCACTTTGGAAATTGTTGAAACTTCTGAGTTTTCACGATACAGCTGCAGAAACGATGAAAATTTTCCTAACATATTCAAAACTGTTCACTTATTCCCGGCTTTTGATACCATATCTGTGAAAAATTAGCGAATAAGAAACCTTGAAAATTTCATGGTACACGAATCAGTGTACCCGGCCTGTTGCACTTCACACCCGCCATCTAAAAACTCAAGATTAGTTGCGCTGTGTAAAAGCCTACTTAAAAGTCGAGTTGAGCTGAAGAGTTCAAAAGAACGTATTTAGTTTATAATAGCACTATACTCAAGTCTGTTGCTCATCTACTTTGCCACCAAAGCGCGGAAACTGCTTTTCATTTTCATTTCTAATCCAAAGTGACGTTTGAACAGTATGTCAGCTGTGTAGGCACGGCCATTTTGCCTTAGCTACTTTCTTGTTATCCTTCAGACTGCGAGCAGCAAATGGCTGCTACTATAGCAGCTATTCCAGAGCCTTGGACAGCCCGACTGTCAAATAGCAAGCATCAGAAAGTAGCTATTTCGTGGCATTGGACGGCCAGAGCTGCTAAAATAGCAGCTAATAGCTGCTATAGCAAGAATATTGAACACACTCAGGGTAAATGCCATGATAAAGCAAGGCTTGTTTTAAACTATTACTGACAATACTTAGCTACAAAATCGTTGAATGATATAACTCTTTTGGGGTCAATAAAGTTACGTAGTATTGTCGCCCTATCTGACATTTTTTTTTCTGTTTTGAGTCAATACCGGGTATGAAAGTTTCACTTTCTATTACATCATTCGGCATAATATGAAAAACCTGTCTTAAGTGCAAATATGTTAAAGTCAATAGTGAAAAATGCCCTTTATATCTATCTGCAGTAAATAGAGAAACACAAATCTTTAAATAACTCAACAGTTACTCAAATGTAGATAGAAATTTTATGCTACATCGGACAAGTTTTTTTCCACCTTTCATTAATACGTAAATACTATTCAGGAGCGAGCATTTTTCGAATGATTCAACACGTCCTGACCGAACATTCATTTCGAGAGGCACTGAAGAAATACATAACGGACTGGTATTTAAAAACATTTCCAAACATTTCGTGTTCATATCATGTAGTATGTTTCAGTCAATGGAAAAGTGTAACCCCCACAGACCTCTTTCATTACTTCAATGAAGCCGCAGTCCGAAATACTATTTTCGAAAATGCTGATATAGACTTTGAACCTTTCCTAACATCCTGGACACAACAAGCTGGCTACCCACTAGTAACTGTTACGAGGGACTACCAGAGTGGAACGTTTCGAATCAATCAGGAGCCGTTCGATACAATTTTAAAGCCACAGAAAGATGACAAAAGGATTTGGTGGATACCTTTCAACTTTATTACGAACAACGGTACATTCCAGACAACGACACTTGACGGCTATCTGGATGGAAGCGGTGAACAAACAATTTCTCCGGCCGTCAAAATGTGGAACAACAATGATTGGTTGATTTTGAACAAGCAGCAAACTGGGTTCTATCGCGTCAACTACGACGTAAAAAACTGGATTATGTTAATTCAGGATATCAACAAAAATCCAGAGATAATTCACGTTAATAATAGAGCGCAATTAATTGACGACGCAGTACATCTTGTTTTTGTGAACCGACTGCAACCATCTATTCTTTTCAATTTATTGAAGTATCTGATCAAAGAGGACGAATACGCTCCTTGGAAGACGTTCGAGAAGATTTACTTTAGACTGAGACACCACCTCTCAGAGCACCAGGATAGTGCATTGTTTAATGACTTCGTCAAGGATATTGTATCGGTGCCATACGAGCGCTTCGAGATCCTTGATAGTCCTAAAGAAAAAAAATCTCGCCAGCTAACCCGGAACATCATAATTAATCTTGCGTGCCAGTCGGGCTATAAAGAATGTTTGACGGAAGTAAAAGCACAATTGAACAATATTCTTTTGAGTCAAGAAGCGAAAATGAACAATGATCTAAGGAACACCATTCTTCGGAACGGAATGATCAGCGCAACGCATCTCGATTTCAGTCTCGTGTTGAGTTTACTAGTGAAATCGAAAGATACTGATGAGCGCCAGGAATATATGACGGCACTTGGGTGTATGCAGGAACCAAGTCTGATACGATTGTATCTAACAACTGCAATGAAAAGGACTTTTGACATCAATTATTCATACACCGAACGGTTATATGTACTCAAATCTGTGATTCAAGGCAGTAGTAAAGGTCTGGTTGTAGCCATAGACTTTCTGAACGGAAACACGATTGAATATTCGAAAATCAATGCTGGCGACAAAAATGCTCTGTATGAAGCCATTCGCGAAATCGGACATTTCATAGTCACCAAAAAACTCAATACTGATGTAAGTTGATCCGACTAGTTAGGAAACTCGATTCTTTCATTTTTTTTTATTAATAACTGGTTGATATTTCAGTTCAGCCGTCTCCTGAAAAAAATCGAAAGGCATGGTTTACTAAACAAGGAAGATATGAAACCTGTCGAATACACAATTCAGAAAAATCTGGATTGGACAAGTCGGAATCGTAAACCGCTTGTCGATTGGCTGAATGCATACACGTTTGAGAAAAAGAGTCGTGCGACTACTAAAACTGGAGGAAAAGTTCGACTGAGCATTTCGTTCCTCGTTTTTATGATGTGTCATGTTGTGAGCTTAGTTGTAATGTGATTTATATTTAATAAACGTCGACATGAATATATTTATTATGGGCTTGCTTGAAAGACAGGAATATTCGATGTGAAGAAGAAGTCTAATAATACATTAATGTCATTGAAAAAAGGACCCTGATTTGAAAGATGCCGAACGTGCTTAATTTGCTGAGATTTGTATGTAAACATATTTTACCCGCGTAAAAAATCTTCTCTTCACCTAAGTTAAACTAAAACGAGAAATAAACTACAAAAACATTAGCTACTAATTAATAAATAAATAATTTCCAAATAGATACCAAATAATTAACAAATAAGAAACAAATAAATGACAAATGAATAATTCAATATCAGTTAAATACCATACATACAAAAAACTTAAAAATTTCTTAGTACAGACGGATTGGATGAGAAAGGATTTGAAGGATAATTTGAAAATCTTTGGAAAGTAAGAGTAAGACTAAGTAAAATCCGGCAGCATCGGTTTATCGATTCATTAGCTGCATATGTGGTGGATATTCTATTAGCAAATTATTATGGATATTCTATTAGCAAACGATTGCACCTTGTGGGTTTTTTCATTCATCATTAACACGTTTATTGAGTTCTTTCTGAAGCCATCAAAATACAGCACCTGATTAATTTCTTTAATTGATTGGTCCTCCAAAACCATTGATGAAACACCAAGGAACGCAACTATTTTCATTAACTGTAGTTTTTTGCAACGATAGCTATAGCTATTCAGAGCCATAACAGAGTTCGAACAGTTGAATCACGATGATGTGGAGGCAGGGCGTTATTATACTTCTCGCTTATGTTCCGTTAGTCTAACAACAACAAACCATTTTTGGGTAAGTAATTCTGCAGATTCCACATTCTTCTTTTGTATGTTTTTCGTCTTTTACATGATAAAACTCAGCACCTTTTTTTTAAGTCCTACTGGTCGAACTTTATATCAAAATGTGTAAGAGCTCCGCGAACTTGTTCGGGAATTGACAAAAACATTGTTGGAACTTTTAAGGCTGTGTAAAGGGTGTCGATTATTAGATCATGCTGTAATTCGTCTTCTTCTTTTAGATAAGATTTCCAGTTTTATCTTGTTGATAGATCATCGAGATGTTCACCATTTTGTGAGAATATTAAAGACTAGACGTAGATAGTGGTGTTCTCTGGATATGTTTGGGCTTTTGGAGATATGAAACCCAACATGACCTTCTTTCCTGTTGATCATCAAATCCAAGAATGGTATTCTTTGGTTTTTTTTCGACTTTCATTGAAAATTAGATATCTTTATATGCTTGGTTCAGCTTGGAAAAGTTTTTGCCAAAGCACCTTTTTTGTTGATGTTATCTACATATTTCGTTCATATATTGGGAAGTGAACATTCTTCATGAAGTTTGTATTCCAGCCTGCCCATAAATATCTCACTCATAACTGCCGACAAATAATTTTCCATGGTGAATCCTTTAATGGTTTTAAAGTGCTTCCCGCTAAAAGTAAAGTAGCTTTCACACTTGCAAATCGCGGCAAGTTTCAAAAAGTCTTTAACCCTCTTTCTCCCTTTCGGTGAGCTATTCTTCTCTAATAGCCAGTCCTCAAAGAACGCAAGTGCTTATTTTACCGGGACAATTAGGAACAGATCCTCGATATCAAATGATACAACTAGCTCTTCCACCTCTACTGTTGCCACTTTTTCAGGCTACTCTGTCACCTCGTTTCGAATTTTAACTGACCTATCACTAACCTTCCCTAAGCCCTACAATTCGTCTACAATTTATTTTACGATTCTTCCTCCTGGAGCATTTCTAGTGGTGGCAATTTCCTTTACCTCATTTTTTTTATGTGTGTCTTCGGAAGGCACCTAGTTTGTGGCAACGCTTAGTGTGCGACCCGTAGCTTGACCTTGCCAATAATCCTTTCGCACTGTTTTAAGATTCTTTTCAATCATTTGATAGAGTCTGGCAAATGATCTTTCCTCAGCTTATGGCAGTCCCCCTTGTTGAGATTTTCCATGATTTTCCATATCCATCTTTGTCTATTTCCACGGCGTTTCTTTGATCTACTTTAGTGTAAAAGACCGGTTTGGTAGCCAACCTTTTCTGCCATAACCACGTTTTTCCTCTTACTGCTTTCTTTTCTAATGAGCTTAGCCACATTCCCTATACGCTTTTGGCTCTGTTTTCCTCTTTGGAAAGATGCTTTACCATTGTGACCATGTCTTATGTTAGAAATGCTGTTTCCTTGACAGTAAAATTCAGACCTTGGCAAAGCATCTTCATTTGCTCTCCCGTTAATTGGATCGTGGACTTGTTCACCACATAGTTGGGGATAGTCTTTTTTTTATAATATCCTTTCCTCTCGTCACCTACTTCAGTTTCTATGTGAGGATCTCCCTGTCTCTATCTTGCTCACATTCAAGAGCCCTGTTTACTTTTAAATGTCCTCTTTTCTACCCGAAGTATCACTCGCCATTTTCAAATGTAGGGAATAAACTTTAATTGTGTGATCCTTTAATCTCTTGTATAGCCTATTTACGGAAATTCTGATGAGATTCCTGTCAGTCAGCACTTTTTTTCTCACTACTCCCAACAGGTAGATCCTAAATTTGATCGTGTGACTTTTCGGAGTCACATTCTTTTTCAAGCATTATTTTAGAACCTGATGTCTTCAGGGATACAGCCTATTTTTTCTTATGAATTTTGAATTTGATTAAATTGGGGTTCAACCTGTTGGTCATTCTTAATTGTTTTAACGACATCCAACATTTTGAAGTTTTCAAAACATATTTGAATTTAAAGACCGATTATTCCTTTAGATACTAGATGTGTTGTAATCTTTTTATTTAAATTGTTTTAATTCACAATACAATGTACAAAATAACTTTAGATCAAATTCAAGATGACTCTCGCTCAATCTCCTAGCACACTCTATCTTCTATTCCCTCTCTCTTCTCCTGTCATACCTTCGTTCTCGTACAGTACTGCTCAAAACTTCAACAGTGGTGCGCTAACTTTCAACATTCGGCCACGCTATCTACTTGTCGTCCTCGACAAGTTGCTGCTGATAACTTGTCGGTTTCTGCTTCACTAGTTTTAATCTATCGACCGCAATAATCCCTTTAAATATTCGTTGACTCTGTTGTTCGCCTTCGATATCCTGTATAAGATACCGATCATTCCCGATACATTTAACAACTTCGTAGGGCCCCTTGAATCGCGGTTCCAGTTTTCGGCTATCACCACGATTAACACTATGTCACCGACTCCATATTCTGGCGGCTTTTTCCGATGCGAATCATACTGCTGTTTTTGTTTGAATCGATTTTCTTCTAATCGTGTAGCCACCGTCTCAAAATTGTTTTCGGATTCCGCATCAGACCAAGACGTTGCGTTGATATCGTTAATTTCTGTGGTAAGTGGATTTTCCATAAAGTTTCGCACTGGATATTTGAAGATGAGATGCGATGGCGATGTTTTCGTTACTCGATGTATTGCAGTGTTAATGGCGAATTGCACTTCCAATAGACGCAAATCCCAATCTGCATGCTCGTGTTCCTCACTCGTTATCGCCAATGCGTTGGTAATGACTTTGTTGACGCATTCACTTCGCCCATTTGCTCGAGGACATCTGCTGGCAATTTTGACGTGCTGGATATTATAGTTTTCACAAATTGCTCTAAACTCCTTCGACTCAAATGCAGCTCCACGATCTGTTATGATACGTTCCGGTTTACCATAATGTGCCATAAAATTAAGCAAAAACTCAATCGTTGAATTAGCACTCGTATCTGGCATGGCTCCCAAAACGCAATATTTGCTAAAGCCATCTCTTATGATGCACACGTATCGATTATTGTTGCTCGAAAGCACATAGGGTCCAAGGTGATCCATATGAATGGTTTGCATCGGTTGACTCCCTTTTTCCAGCGGATGAAGTAGTCCTAGCTTACGGCCGGTTGGTGTCTTCTGGTACAGGCATCCTATACAGCGATTTAATCGTTTAGTGACTTGATCCCTCATGTTAGGAAAATAATATGCTTCCTTTAGTTTTGACAAGGTTTTGTCAATTCCCATATGCGCTACACCTCGATGAGCTTCCAGAATTAATTCGTCAATTAAATCTCGTGGAACGTACAAACGAAACTTGTTCTTGGTGGTCTTGTAGACTCTGGCATTGATCATTGTAAATTTCTCGTGCGTGTTATGATCACCTGCTTCTAACTTGTCGCGTACGCTTAAAATGTCAGCATCAGTTCTCTGTAAAGCAGCCACCCAATCTGTACTAATGTGTACATTGAAAATTGTTGGTCTCATTTCAGATACTTCACAAGCATTCTCCACCGGATTTCTGCTTAGCGCGTCAGCCACGACATTAGATTTTCCTTGTACATGCTCGATCTTATAATCAAACTCAGCTAAGCGCATCAACCATCTAGCCAGTCTAGCATTCATATCCTTTTTTGTCGACAATAGCTTCAAACTATTGCAATCGGTTCTGATCACAAACGGTTTTCCAATTAAATATACTCTAAACCGTTTAAGTCCCGCCACTATGGCTAACGCTTCCAGTTCAATTGATGAATACTTTGACTCTTCCGGTGTCGTCTTCCGACTGTAGTATGATATTGGTTTCCATGCCTTATCTTCTTGTTCTTGATATAAAACAGCAGCTATACCAATCGCACTAGCATCCGTATGGACTTCCGTGTTTGCGTGCGGTGAATACATAGCCAATATAGGTCTGGAACTCAATTTATGTTTTATGATTTGAAATGCCTCTTCTACTTCGCTAGTCCAATCAAAGCTAGCGCCTTTCTTCAGCATATCTGTCAACGGACGAAGAATAACAGCAAACTGATACACGAATCGTCGAAAATAACTACATAATCCAAGAAAACTTCGAAGCGTTTTAATATCCGTTGGTCGTGGAAAGTATAACAAAGCCTTTATTTTAATTTCTCCTGGCTGTATCCCTCTGGCAGATACGTCGAATCCAAGATATGTAATATGTTTGCGAAAGAAGTGACACTTTTTAATATTCAGTGTTAGATTGGCATCTATTAATATCCTGAGTATAATCTCCAAGTTGTGCAAACCTTCGTCAAAGGTTTTACTAGGGATGATGATATCATCTAAGTATGCCAGCGCAATTGTGTATCGAAAATTACCCAGTATGTTATTAATGAGCCTTTGAAAAACTGCAGGGCTATTCGCTAAGCCAAACGGCATTCTCCGAAACTGATAATGACCATCTGGGGTCACGAACGCTGTCTTTTGCTTTGATTCTGGATCCATTGGAACCTGATAATAACCGCTTGCGAGGTCCAATGTTGTAAAAAACTGATTGTTGTTAAGCTTGTCTATCTGATCATCTATCAAAGGAAGTGGAAAGTGATCCTTTATCGTATTCTTATTTAATGCACGATAGTCGACACATAAAAGTGTCTCTCCAGACTTCTTTTTCACCAGCAAAATCGGGCTAGCGTATGGAGAAACGCTGTCTTCTATGATGTCAGCTGTTTTTAGGTTCTCAATTATACCCTTTACTTGTTCTCTTTCGGCATACGAAAGTCGATATGGGCCATAGCATACTGGTTTATCATCATACGTTAAAAGTTGCATCGATGTTTTTGATGTTCTTCCCAGCTCGAAAATATTTAATGATATACAGGATCGATATTGATTTAACAAAGCAATCAACCTGTCCAATTGATGTACAGAGAGTTCGGGAGCTTCTAAATCTTTCTTTTCTATCGGCTTTCTGGCCAATTGCATATTTTTATCATTTATTTCCTTTTTCATCACATGGAACACTACACCTCGCGTGATTTTTTCATCCTTGCATATTGTTATCTGTTTGCCAGTTAAATTCACAATTGGAATAATAGTTTGTCCGAATTCGTCCGTTTTCACGACGCAACGCGGAATAAGTTCACCTGTCTCTCGAATTCCACCATCAACCGATAAATCCATATTTGTTTTATTTGTTTTTACCACTACATGTCCGACATAATTATTCGCAATTACTGTTGCCTGTTCCGCTCTAAACGTACATTTTTCTATGTCTTTAATTTCACCGTCAAAAACCATACTGTTTTCTACGCGAAGTCCGTTTGCATCACTAATTACTCTTACATGAGGTTTTTCAGTAAACTGGTGTCCCACTAACAATGAAAATGTTTGCGATTTGTCCGGAACAACTAAAATTTCCACTTCGGCCTCAACACCATCAATTTCCAAGTTCGCGATAAATGACCCAATTGCCATCACTGTACCATGACCGTAGCCTTCTAAGGCAGTTGACTGACACGGTCCATAGCCAAACTGTGACGCATCACTTTCGCGCATGATTGTCGCGCTGCTACCCATATCCACATACGAATTTAATTCAATTCCGTTCACTTTCACGATTTTGCAATATTTGTTGTGTGTATTCAGCGAAGATTGCTGTTTAATTGCACTAACTTGAAAATGAACACGGTTATTAGTACCAGGTGACATTATTTGTTTGTCTCTACAGTCTTTCGCTCGATGACCAGTTTGGCCACACTTGAAACACGATCCCGACTTATATCGCGGGCACTCCGATGACACATGTCCAAGCTCGCGACATCGAAAACATCTAACTCCGTCCCTCGTACTTGGTACAGCATATTTTGACCTATTTGGTACAACTGTACTAGCCGTTTGCTTCCGATCTATATACTCAGCTCCTAGTTTTAGATCTCGCAGTAACTCCGATGCAGTCTGGTAGTTACGTAGCGACCCTATATAATCCCGATAGCGATCGTTACCCAGTCCATCCATTATCCATTCAATTGCCTCTGCTTCCATCATTTCTGCACGATTGCACAAAGCCAATTTATTGTAAAAATACTCCACCAGGTTTTGTCCTGGACGCCGTCGATAGTTTTGTGCGGCGAGTCTAATTTTTACATTTGATTGTGCAGCTGGAAATGTTTCCGATAACAATTCTCTAAATTCCAGCCAGCTAGTGGACACTCGAGATAACGAGTCACGCCATGTTTTTGCCACCCCGGCCAATTTCGTACCCGCGAAATGTAATAACGCTGTTTCGTCCCACCCGTACAAGTTACCATATTCCTCCATCGTGTCCAGCCATCTGCCGATTTCATCATTTTCGACTGGATCAAAACTGGGTAGACTCGAACACATGTCAGGAAACATTCTTATCAGATGTCGATCGCCGATATCTGGAAGACTCTGATTCCCGTCCAGCACACACGTTGCCTTCGCCTCGATGCCCAGGTTTACGCTCGACCCCTTTTGACTCATTTCCATGCAGTCTTTGTCGCTAACCCAGCACAAGCACGTTTTGCAAATGAATGAAACACGAAATTTTATTTCGACAGTGCCGACAAAATCTTGCGAAATCCAATATCTCACGATCGATCAACCACAATAACTGAACGAAACCTTTGTGTCCCCTATCCCACTTCTGACTTGTTGTAATCTTTTTATTTAAATTGTTTTAATTCACAATACAATGTACAAAATAACTTTAGATCAAATTCAAGATGACTCTCGCTCAATCTCCTAGCACACTCTATCTTCTATTCCCTCTCTCTTCTCCTGTCATACCTTCGTTCTCGTACAGTACTGCTCAAAACTTCAACAGTGGTGCGCTAACTTTCAACAGATGTTTTTTATTTTCTTGACAAATATCGGGATTTTGAGAGTAATCCTCTTTTTCAGTGTCTATCTTTAGTTCAATAGCTTCATAAACATATATGAGTCGAATGCATAAATTTAAAAAAAAATTACTATGTTGCCTAAGTTGGAAACGTATTGCGATGACCATAATGTACCCGAAAGAAAACTAAGTTTCGCAGATCAAAAGATGTAGTTGTTTTGTTTTTTAGGTTGATGAATACTGTTCTAATTTGATTTGAAAACTTAAGGAGGTGAGTTTGCCAAAATTTCGCAAAAGATAGACTTAATCTTTTTCTTAGACCTGTAGACAAAACACCATTTCTTATTCACCAGATAATATTTTCTTGAGAAAATAGAAATTATCTCCAAAAATTTTCCAAAATTTTACATTTTCTTACTGTTTATGTGTTTTTTTAAAGTTAGCGTTTGAAATAAAACTTTCAATTCATGATTTATCTTTCGTCTTATCATCAGAAGCAACTTGACTCAAACTAAACTCAGCCAATACCTAGTCATGATATATCGCATGCTAACATCTTACTAATTAGGTATATAAAGCTTACCAATAAAAACTGTATATGTTCTACAAACCAAAACGAAATTGACCACATTTCCATCCTGTCTCCACAGTTTTGTGACTATAGTTAATTATGGCTAACTTTCAACAAATCATCAACGACAACGGTGTTAGTTAGCTTTCCAGTTGACAAGGAAAATCCATTATGACCGTTCATATCTGTTTATTTATTTATCCTAACAAAGGAACACATTTTTCTTTCAAACACATTGAAACCATTAAATTTCATGAATTGCGGGAATCTTTTGCAATTTAGCTTTTCTCCGTATTTTCAGGGCGTTCACATTACAAAGCTATAGCACGTGTGCCCAAACATAAGCATAGGCATTTTTACTAATGTTCGAAGAACAATAGTATTAAACTCGTTTCGCCGAAAATTCATATTTCTTTATATATATATATATATATATATATATATATATATATATATATATATATATATATATATATATATATATATATATATATATATATATATATATATATATGTATATATATATATATATATATATATATCAGCAAAATGATTAAGGGAGATAATCTCTGGAGTGGCCGATTCGATTGAGCTGAAATTTTCGGAGAACGTAGATGTATATAGTAGGTAGGTCCACGACTTTCTCAAATTCAGATATTCTAAACCTTTTGGCGGCGGCGAGCGTTTTAGTGAATTTTGAGGTACTCCTATATTTCCAAGCAGTGTAAAGTTTTGCTAAAGAAAAGTATTGGGAATGAAAACTAATTATGTTCTAAGCTCGTTTATGATAAAAAATTGGAAATGGTAAGTCGTGTGTCGAAATGGTGCAGGGTGCCTAAAAGTAGGCAAGGATTTTTTTTCAAATTTTGATTTGTCATTACTTCTAAGAAAAACAATGGATCATCGTGAAATTTGCAGAGCGTATTAATGTTGACTAAACTTTAGCACATGTGGATTTTTAGGACAGTGCGGGTAACCCTGTAGCTACGGCAGGCTCCTGAATAAAAAACCTTCAAATCATTGACCTTCCTGAAAATTTTTTGATTTTTGACAAAAAAATCAGATCACTGATAAATTTCAACCTTTTTCCATCATATCAAATTGAAATTTTCAAAATTCCGATTTGCACAAGAACGGCAACCCATCAGCAAATTACCTCTATTTTCAGCACTCGAAAGTTCTGTTCACGAGAACTGACGACCGGATTATCCGATCATAGTGAAATTTACAGAACATGTTGGTATTAGCTAGGACCAGGTCTGATAGAAGTGATTTTGAAATGCGGGCAACTCTGTGCCAGTGGTACCATCTTGAAAAATCACCCAGAAAAAAAACCGGTTTTTGGCCTATTACTTCCGATTCAGCCATCAGATTTTGACAAGATTCATCCAATACTTGGATCTAACTTTATGTAACATTTGGTGAAAATTTGGCTGAAAAATTAGAATAGAGTTGCCAGCTATGGTGATTTTGTCTCCTAAATCTTGCAAATTTGCTCAGCAAAATAAAGTTTTTTCCCTATAACTTCCGGTCCAGTGTAAAAATCAGAACGAAGTTCACGCAGCAAATGGACTTTAATGTAAACCAAATGTCATAGAAATTTCGTACCAAAATCATGAAAGAGCTGCCAGCTATGACAATTTTTGTAATTATGTTTAATTTCTTTACTGAGCGAATATGTCATTAGATTTCCAAATGGAAATGATCCTGCAATAAAAATTAACAACAAATATTAACGCTTTGAAAATTTGATAAATTTTGAGGGTGGTAACCCTAAAATTTTTTCACCCGTATAACTTCCAGCGCAGTGATTCAATCGAAACGAAATTTACTGGTTGGGTTTAACTTAGCGTGAAGCAGAATAGTTATGTATTATGCTTTGCTGTTGATACAGGCTAACCAGCATTAGCCATTTCCGTAAATATTGCACCAACAGATGGTTCAAACAACGTTCTCATATGCAAAGCATTTGCAATAAAAATAAGGAATTCTTTTTTAAATTTTTCGAGTTTTGAACATTTTTCGGATGGCAGCCTCAAACAACGTTTAACCGCTGAAACCTTCGAACGAAATTCAAAGGATACGTTGATTTGAGTATGAGCTTGTTATGGTAAACTTATTGCTGCTTCGTTCGGAAAGTGTTGCCAGCACTGAATTATATGTGTTATAGTTGAGTTTTGTTGCTTTGGATAAGGAATGGTTGATATGATTCTAAAAAACAGTGTATTACGTCTTTCCACACTTTTTTGTCACTCAAAGACAATTTCTTCGAAAATTAGTTTTCTAGCGGTTCAGGTGCGCTAGAGTTTTTTTCAGTTATGATTTGTTATTAGGTTGCATTTCAAGGAAGTACAGTTACAATAAGATTTGCCTTTGCGTTCATAATTGAGAAAAACTGTGTACTTCGTTATAGTAATCTCAAAAACTTACTTGGTATTATGTAATTAAAGGATGTAAAAGTAAAATAACTTACGGTCCACACCGAAAATGTCAGAGTAGCTACTCAAATGACGTTAGTTACAAATAAGTTGTAGTCTAATACATTCATGCTTTCTTAAATTTCGAGATACAACACAGCTGCGGTTTTAAGTGCTCTTCGGATACATTAAATATTCAATTCAGTCTTCCATATTTCTGTTTTCGCACTTGGTCTTACCACTACGAATCACTTTAAAAAACACGCACATTTTCCAGCAATATATTATCACATAATCGTACTTGTTGGAAAATAAATTATTTTTAAAACGTTCAAGTAT
Organism: Nemotelus nigrinus; assembly: GCA_947369275.1. NCBI lineage: Eukaryota > Metazoa > Arthropoda > Insecta > Diptera > Stratiomyidae > Nemotelus > Nemotelus nigrinus. The sequence goes on along the minus strand of OX376374.1, from coordinate 23,046,684 downwards.
TCTAAGATAAAACCACCCAAGCATACAAACGAATAATATCTGTAGGTGTCTCGTTTCAATATTCAGGTCAGTAGACCATTATCCCTATACTGTACGGACGAGTTTGCTTTGTACTTGCGTCTTGTACTTCCGTAGAATACCGCAGCTGGTGAGAAGAGTTCGAATAATATGTTATATCGTTCAGGGAACGACATTTGCATTACAAGGCTCCAATTTGAACAAGTTATAAAATGACAGTAATTTATGTGGTGGACGATGTTTTGAAATGTAGGAAACTGCATGCTGGCTACATCGAAATTGATGCCAACACGCATACGTGAGGTTTTTAGTTGGTCCAAATCCAGGTCATAACTAATGTGTCTCACAATCCTTTGACTATCTCCCAGAATCATTTTAGTAATTTTGATTGGTGAGATGTTTCAGGGAGTAGAGAGTATTAAAGTGAGTTAGACTCTAATGCCATTGATTTGTGGAACCTGCGCAAGTATTGCATTTTTTCCAGCTTCGTGTTTTGCGTTCAGCTGTTGTGCTCTGCGCTTCGGTTTGTGTAGTTTTATGGAATTCCAGAAGTTTCACTAAACCTAACCAGTTTTTGCAGATTCAGGCGGTTTCCGTAGTTTTGTACACCGGGGCACATGTTCACTGGGAGGTACAGTAGTTTTGTGGGAAAGACCTTGCAGTAATACTCGTAGCTCAGGCAGCGATCATCAGCACATGGCGTTTGAGGCACGGGACACCACTAGCCGGATATGAAAAATCCACAGTGTGTCAACGAAATGGAACCTAGATAAGCTAAATACTAAGAGCCTAGACAGACAGCGCAGCATAAATGATCATTTGTCGTAAATGATCAATTAAGTGCTGTGTGTCATATGGTAACTTGGACTAATTACTACTAAATGACTAAATGATCAATCATTAAGGGAGGAAATACATGTAAAATTGAAAAAAAAAAATGCTAATTTCAGATTGATTTAAAAAATATATATTGTTCATTCAGAAAATTTTTAATATTAAATCTTTAAAGTACATATTTCAAAGTAAATGACAATATTTTTTTAATAATTTTTTAAAACAAAATGGCGGCGATGCGAGCGAATGAAAAAAACACATCAAAAACTGCCTCGTACAACTTAATGCCTTGTCCGGGGAACTTGCAACATTCAGAGAAAAATAATTTTCTAATGAGATGTATAGTTCATAGGTTAACCAATAAAATTTAGAAAAAAATTAAATGTTTATATTAATTTTAGATTAAACAAAAAAATCTATTATTTTTCAAAAAACTCACGTTTTAAACATTAATAAACAAATTATTTTTCCGAAATTACAAAAAAACATGTAGATTCAACGAGTAGATAACACTCTTTTGTAGATGTAGTATAAATTTGAGCCGGATCGGTTCAATATTTTTTGAGATATTTTGTACAGAAGTTGGAAAAGTACTACTTTGAGAAAAACGCGTTTAAATTTTGCGGTAGATAAAAATCATCGATTATTAGTTTTTTTTTATAACTTATTCGTTAAACAGCGATTCCAGGTCCATGCAACAGCCTTTCAGCCTCCTCGTGCTTATCATTTTGGTCCATTAGAAGGTCACGGCGAGCATTTCGGGCTTCTTTTGGGCTGAAAAGACTTCGACGGTTCTATCGTTCTATCCTGTCGTTGTCGGCTCTCTTGGCATAACTAAATAAGCTGGGGTTTATTTCGATACCTAAATCATTAATTAGGTGCAAGAAGAATGTATGGCCTTTGTTGAACATCCCAGCGGCTATGTAAGCTGATACTTCAACTATTTTCAAGCCGGCAATCTAACGGTTTTTACTTTAAGATTCATATATACAGGCCCCTTTGTTTATTATAAAAATATACAAGTGTAAATGTACATCTGTATCTATATTTCCTTCGAATTTCAGATTTATAAGAGTATAGTAGGAATACACAATTAGAGAACCGCCCATAGCGCCGAAGAGAAAGTAGGCAGGGACGCGCGGCAGGTATGTTCGACCGGCTGGGGAACGCAGCGCTGTCTATAACTGACTATAACTCGAGAACTTATACGAATATTTGTAGAGCATTTGAAACATCTTAATGTAATAATAAAAACCGACTTTTTTTTTAGCAGTTACATGTATCAAATTTTGGTCATTTATTCTTAAACGATGTAGAGTTGCCCGATATCATACATAGTCCCCTTGTAAAAAGTCGCTTTTCGCATTGAAAAGAAGATGACAACTTTTTTGGGAAGTTAAATTTAAATTCAAAATATTTAAAGAATTTAAATGTAGTACTTGCGCTGTTTGTGCTCCAACTTCATTAATTAGAGCATAAAACAGGCAACATATACTTAAAACAATCAATTTCAACATTTTTCAAAATGCTTTGAGTGACAGCCAGTCAGTGACAATATTCATCATTAACGCAAGGGCTGTATGTAAGCAACTTTTAAATTTACTAATTTAGTTATAAATGATCATTAGTAAATTAGTAATTTAAGAGATCTTAGCAGCGAAAGCAGAGGCAATACACTGCACAATCTCTAGTGAACAAGAGATCACTGTAGTATTAGTGGTAGTATGTAGTTAATCAAGACAGAATGTGAGACGTTCAGTCCTCTTATGAAATGCCCTCTTATGGTATACTGAGGAAATTTGGATTCATCGGATGTGCGAGGACAATATCCAAGACTCTGCAAAGAGCAAAGGCGAAGTGAAGCTGATTTACAAGGAATACCGGTACACAAGCAACAAACCTCTGTACGGTTCGTTGCTGAACAGTCTTTGGGACGATTTAAGCAACGACCATGGGGTTTTTGGGTAGAAAATCGTGGACTTAAAAGTTTGATATTTAAAATCTGCTTGCATGATGGATGTTGTTGAAGTAAGAAAGTTATAGAAAACATTGCAGAATACCTTTTTCCTGCCCATTCTAGATGTGTGGATGTGGATTTCAGACAAGTCAGGAAATCGCAACACAATACATGAACTGGAAAAAGTGGTCATTCTGATGAAAACCAGGAAAGCACCAGATGCCGATATTTCGAGTGAAGGTACTTATGCAAGTTTTCGTTAGAGGCCCAACTTACTATTGTGTATATTTCACGCTTGCCTATCAAATGGAGCCCTCTGTACGTAGTAAAAAGTTGCACGATTGTTGCTTATAAGTAAAAGCAAAGTCAATTTATGACCCGTTGTGTATACTAGATACGTCAGGGAAAAAAAATCATGTCAAGACTGAAACAGCAATTTGAATTGCTGGTTACTTCTTACTGAGACAGTTTGGGTATAGGCAAGGGCTATTTGCAAGGAACGCGAATTTTGAGGCTATCAAAACTCACAGAATTGTTGAAGATCATAATCGTTTCTCACGGCAAGTGGTACTTTTTGTAGCAATCGAGCGCGTATAGTTCTGGTAAATGGGCAGGTATACTTGAGACATTTGAGTCCCCAAGTCTCCAAATATCAAATATCATCCCTTCATCTACGAATTGAAATGAGGGCGCCCTAGCAAATCAATTAAGTCAGAAGTTACCCAAAGATCGATCTTAGGTTCAGCCCTCTAACTGTGTTTTAAGAAGAGAGATGTCTGAAGAAATTCGTGTAAATTGTGATGTATGCCAAACATATAGATGAATCATCCTGCGCAATAGCAAGGCAATCCAGGATATCCATGGATGCGCATCGCACCAGGCAGCTTTTAGGCTTAACTCGAAACGCTCTACGTTGCACTGTGGGAGTACTTAGGGGCCACTGCCTCACAGGGCGGTATGCACAACAATTGGGAGTGCACACTTACGATTTCTGCCGGAGTTGTGTCTCTGAGGATGAAGAGGAGTCCGTCCTCCACCTCATTTTAAAGGGGATAGCGCGTTTTGTCAAGGGAAGCAGATGGTTTCCCGAATTCAGTGAGTAGGAGAGAGTCACAAATAATTGTGCCTGTGTGTTCCGGTCGGCAGACCTCTGTGGATTGGCAGCCACTTCAACCTGCCTATCTACCTAGCACAAGGCAAGCACAACTCAAGCCAGGAGTAACTGATGTTAGTTGCAGTGGACGGTTACTAAGTTGATGATAGACCATGTTACGTAAAATGTTACGATATAATCGTTGAAAAAAAATGGATAGCCTAAGCCGGGGCTGATTGTCCAGAATTTTTTAGATTTATCCTCACTCAGGACTTACTTAAGACTATGTTGACGAAATAATGCAACTTATCGACACCATGAGTTAGAGATAATTCAAAGCTGCCGCCCGGCAAATGATATTCGGCATCAAGAAAACGGACCGACGAGGCTCATCAGTTTCGAAACTAAATTTACTAACTATGGTTGTAACCAATAAACTGAACTAAACACTGAACCAATAAGCTAAAATAAGGAAAAGGAAATGAATTATCCCGATTCCCGTTCTACAATTAAGCTTCAAAATATATGTACATATTTATTCACCAAACAAGGTACAAAATCAAAAATTAAAACATATAAAATATCAAATAAAAAATAAATAGAATTCAAGTAAACTATAAATTTGATACTTCACAAGCCAAAATATCATTACCGCCCGAATGGCCGAACAGCCCGAAATCCTGAATTTGGACAGCTCGCCAAATGACAATTCATTTTGGATAACATTTTTGAGCACGGCATGACGGTGTGAAGCCTGCGTTGGACACGAGTAACAAGTGCACTACTCCTAACTGGTGCAGCGAAATGCACTCCAGTCACCTAGGAATAGTCAACTGGAAAAAAGCCGATTAGTGAAGTCATCCAAAGATAGTTAATATGCTAATATTCTACATTTTACAAGATACACGTTGAGCGCCAGCAGACTAATTCAACGGAGGCTTCTAGAATGCGTCAGCTAAGAGACAGGACATTGACGTAGCAGCGTACTTACCAGGAGAAGATAAGACGATTTTCATGAGAAGACGTACCGCCACTAGTTGGGGCACATATTCGATACTTCCAAAATCACTGGTTCGAGTTTGTAAGAATTGATTAGACTTAACAAACTTATTTGAGAATTTCGGATCATGTAGGCCTAGTATCAGAGCCAACTGTGTTTGCTATCACGTGAGTCCTTCGGATTGATTTCCTGGCCAGAAACGGATATTAATATCAGTCAGGAGACATGAGCGCAATATCAAGACCGTACATTTAGAAAAGAAAGCCCGTACGATCAAAGTATGGCAATACTTTGGGGATCATGAGACAAAAGGTAAATAGATAACGCATCCCAGCAAAAATTTAAAGCCCTAATTACAGAGAAAACACGACAACATCTGTTTCAATGTAACTCAATTCCTCTGCAGAAATAAGTATATTCGAATTTTTTTCGGGAAAATATGCAGAATTCTGTTCCACGAGTACTTATTCTGTCCAGAGCTCGATGATGATCTAGAACACAGTTTTTTTCAAACAACTATTGAAATGAAACATATTTTGTTGTCCTCATTTGTTAAGTAAACATTAAAGTGAGAAAAATATGGTATAATACTAATTGCTACCATTTACCCTTATAAATTTTTTCAATAAAATGCATCATTGTTAAAATGCAAAGCAATACGGCATGTAAAGACTTTCGCCAGCTATAAGGTAGCAAAATAACGTAGCTATTTACTGTTAAGTTATTTAAAACTTAAAAGCGGCAAATAAATGTTTATGTATTTTTATATATTTTAACCCATCATTTACTTTAACCCCATATCTATCTAGCTTAATTTTTGCAGATGGTGTTGCTTTGACATAACCTTCGATGCAGGAATATCACCATGCGAAGGAGTTTTCTTTACTTCAACTTTTAAGAAGAGATGTGTAAATTGAAATACATAAAAATCTGGATTTTTCCCAACATTTCCTATGAGCTATTCATTGTAAGTTTATACTATGCTTCAAAACAATTACTTAAATTGATAAAACATACCATTTATTTTTCTCCCCGAATCATTTACCACTTAATTAATCCCAATTCTTTTGCTTTCAATCATAATATTAGAAAACTCGATTTCGTCCAAATTCTAATACTACTTCATTTCAAAACATGAGGAACGCCTAATTATAGCAACATTGATTGCATAGCGTGACTAGAAATACCTTCTATGTTACTTCTACTCATTATTCTATCCAAAATTCTTCGTTGAACAAGCAATAATCAACATAATTACATATTTACTCAAAGTGAACTTCAATAAATTACATGCTGCACAATTGGCTCGTAAAGCCCTAGTTTCAAAAGCTAGGCTTTAGTCGCAATGGTCACAATAATCCAAATTTGATTGCCAATTAATTAATCAAATTTCCTGTCTATTTATTTTCATGGTTAATTTGAGTTGACGTTGTTCACTACGAAAATTGTATTGGCTCGAAAATGAGACGGGACTGTGACTGGTTAAAATATTCAAATCCAAAACTGATTGATTGCCTGGAAACTGTATGCCGACGCGATTCACAGCCAATAGAGAACTTGTCACGCTACAAAATGTCTGCATAATATTTTCGAGAAAATTCTAGCTACGGGAAATCGTATCCTAATACATGCCTGTCTATTCCAGGAATAATGTTGATTAATTACCGAAAAGGATCAGCTAGATTCATTACTCTCAACGCTGGATAGCAGCTGTCATGACTGGGTGAATTCACTATACACTCCAGATGACTTTCTAGGCAAAATGTTAAACAATTCACAGTTGGCTGAGCTTCTTCAATACTCAAACAAAAACATTTTTCCATGCAGAACCTATTATCCTGCCATTCCCGACATTAACGTCTATACTTAAGCCCCAAAGCAACTCACACAGTATTGACTTTTGTGGAATTAGGTCAGCTAATTTCAATTTTTTCTTCTAAAAATATGTCACTGTCATTGCACGTTGGCCTATTAAACTGGCATCAGAAGAGGGTAGCACTCAATGGATTTTCGATGTCCCGATAAATATTTCCTCTGGAGTCCTGGTGGGAGCGGTGTGCCTTGCGAGGAGCTTAGCATTTTCAACACCCAATGCATGAAAGTGTTGATCCTCCTGTTTCCATCTTATTACAGCAGACACCACGGAGTTTCAGAGATGGGGTCGCGTTTAGAATAAGTCTACAGCCGAAGGTCGTCTACTTCGAAAATATAGTGACGTCTGAATACTCACGCAGGGTACCAGTCATGTAATAAATTCAAGTCAGATTTCCGTTCGTCATGGAGAAGACTTCCTTTGAAGATTGTGCCCGCAAAAAACTGTCGGACTGTTAAACAGTTTCACTGAAGGAGAAGACGATTTAACCCATCAATACTAGCACAGCTTGTAAGAAAAATCTGCTTAAATTTTCCCTGCAAAAGGGTGATTTGAAGAATTTATTGCATTGGAAACTGTATTTTTTGTGTTTTTGAAGGGGAAGAAAAAGAATGAATATAATTCATTAAAGCTTCGGGAATATTTCAAACATTTGTTCAAGCGAACACTTTTATTTATTTAAAGTCCAACACAACCATCACTAGGTTTTTTTGCGCCGAAGGGATTTTGTTTAGTTTCAAATGACTGGACTAACGTCTGAATGTCGAAAGTCCAATTGTGTATCGTTCAATCGTGCAACCATAGCATATGATCAATTTAAAACGACCAAACAACTTTGTCAAAATGAAATGACCCTTAATTCAATTTTCATTTTCAAATTGTACTGATCTGCCACCTTCTTCCCCAAATTCCGCAACAGGCTGAAAGACCTTTCCCCTCGACGATTAAAATTCAAATGGAAAACCTGTTCGTAATCGCTTCAGTTTGAGTTATTCAAGTTACTCTAAATCAAAATCGAGAAGATCGACGGAAGGAAAATAAATAATAATATAGACACCTAACTATGAAATTACATGAATAAACTGTCGTGCCTCTTCGAGGTAGTGAAGAAGTGAAGAGTCAAATAACTTCCACAGAGAAACTCAAAGGTCACAGCCAGTGAATAAGGGCCTATATGTTTTTTCCAAGTTTGAAGGGCTTTGCATCTGCTTTTTCAAGGTGTATCAATACATGTCTGCACCAGCGGACTTTTCAGGAGCGAAAATGTGTTTCAGGAACCAAGTAAAACAAACTTTATAATTTTGTCTAACTTCAAGCAAAGTAAGGAATAATTTAAATATGCTGACAGTCATGTAACGCAAATGGTGCAAACTGTTTGTTCATTGCACAAGTATAGGGTTCAATTTCATCACCCTTTTTAATGCTTAAAATTCAAGGGCAGTTCGGAGAAGGAAAATGAAGTCTGAGATGTTACACAAAGGTAACAATAGGGTGTGAGATGTTACACAAAGGTGACAAATAACATTCATAATCAATTGACAATTTGGTACAAACGATACTTTATTTTGAAAATGCTGTGCAAATGATTTTACAGGCTTGCGAAGTCGATCTAAATTAATATATTTTACTGAATTCTTATCTTCTGCATAGTTTATTTGCACTGATAGCTATGCGCCCAATGTGGGCGCAAAGAGAGTCGATAATATCGTAAGTTCGTGGTATTTATATTGACTCGTGCTCTATACCTTAGCGAAGCCCGAATAGAAGTTCCATGTTTACAAAAACTAAAACATTATCTGCTATGTATAACAATGAATGATAATTTAAGGTATGAGAAGCGTTACGAAAAAAAAACGAATCGAAGTGAGTTTAATCGAAATCGTAACATCATCACTTTTATTGTTCGCAAATTTTCAGAAAAAAATGCATACGCGTACACTTGCAAGCAAAATTGTGAAAACCAAAGAGATAGATTTAATAGAGAAAGACGGAAAATAGACTTAGATATAGATAGACCAAAATATATTCATATTTTGAAAATATGTCGTCTGTTGAGGTAATATAATAGGACTTATGAAAAAATTTACTCATAAAGGTTATTGATTTGTGATCACGGTTCCCTTCTTGTCTATAATCGCATAGACAACGTATATCGTCTCTAAAGCTTATCAAAGCAGAGAATAATTGATACGGGAAACTCGATCGTTTTGCGGAATAAGCCTCCGAAAGCAGAATAAAATTGGAATTGTTTTTGCGGGATGATTAAAATTGAAAAATTTTTATTTATCTTGAAAATTTTTATTTGACAAAGAGTTTCCCGTATCAATTATTCTCTGCTTTGATAAGCTTTAGAGACGATATACGTTGTCTATGGGATTACAGACAAGAAGAGAACCGTGATCACAAATCAATAACCTTTATGAGTAAATTATTTCCATGGATATAAGTCGGAGATGTTAAAATTTGTCACAACCAGCGTAAATAACAATTAATGATTTCCAACTGCAAGTGGTCACACCAGTCAAGTATGCACTGTGTGCTGGTGTCTGATGAGAATCAGTGCATGCTTTCGAAACCACTTTGTCAAATAAAAATTTTCAAGATAAATAAAAATTTTTCAATTTTAATCATCCCACAAAAACAATTCCAACTTATGAAAAAAGTTAATATTATTCCATTTAGCTATATAATATTTTGAAAATATCACACTCTAACTAATGCATATTTAAACAAACACTTTAAAAACCTATGTAATCACGTTAAAAACTTTTTGAATTTGTACTTCTATGAATTTTAAAATTAAGTTACACAATATAACTGTAGCAGTCTTGCATTGAAAAGGAAAGAAAAGAGCTTATTTTGTAAATTTTTTCTGTTTGATGTGGAAATGGGAGAATCAAACAGATATTTTTATCGGAAAATTTATGGTTAAGCTTTGCGGTAAAGAAAAAACATTCAGGTTGATATTGAAAATTTTTGGGAGAAATGTGTTAAACTCAATTTTGCGAAAAACTTACAAACAAATGTGAAAATCACTTCATTTCTTGCTATGGCGTATTTATTGGTGTCTTGCTGGCACCAAACTATTGTTTCAATATGGAACTTTCAAGCCCTCTCACTTCTCCAAGACATTGTTGCGTTTACATCAAGCATTATGTATGCATTAAGGAGGTAATCTTGTGTAGAATTTTGAAAAAATTGGCTATCGCATTTTTCCATATTTCTTTCTAGCATATACCCTTCAAAGGCGTTTTCAAATTTCAATTATTTACGGAGCTAATAGCTATGTAGGTCATGTCAGGTATAAATACATGGATTGACCGAAAGTTGTTCAGATCAGCTCAGTTCAACTCAGTTTAGTTTCAATTCAGAACATGAAGAATGAAGTATGGGCAATTTATTATGAAAATCCACATTAGATGACTATGCCCTCGAATATCCCGCTCTTAGTGACGAAGTGTTAAGAGCAATCATGCCAATGTATGAAAATTTGTCTTTACAATGCTTATTATGTTTCGGCTCAGAAACTCAAAAATAACCAAAACACACGCATGCAGGAAGGAGGACAATTGAAGTTCCAAAGTGTATGAAATGAAATTGTAAATATTTGTTGAAGGCTTTTTATCAATTTTTAAAATCATGAGCGTCATAGAAATGAGTATTTGTTCAGAAGCCCATACGTTCGCCATCAAATGGGGCGAAACTCGGATAAATCACTCTGAGCTACGAGCTTCCGATGTTTCTTAGAAAGCTAGAACTCTTCGTTTATCAGAAGGACCTTCGGAAAATTTGTATTTATTAACCGGCTTACTTGAAATTTGTTCCGAACCTTTTCTGTGTAACCTCCTATTACTCCTTACAGATTTGTTTCAAAATTATATTTTTGACTATTTAAAAAAAACCTCTGGAAAAAGGGAAATAATTATTTTTTTCCAAACTATCGACATTTTGCAATTAAAAAAATTCTCTGTCGCTCTAAGGTAAGTAGAGGCTATAACGATATCCTTACTAATTAAGATTTTTTTCCTGTTTGTTTCAGATGACTAGATGGGTGCGGTCTTTTTCTATCTCCCACTTTACCAGCTTGTAAATTTGTGAATCCTTTTTTTGTAATTTTTTTCGTATATTCTTAAAACATTGATAAAAATCCGAATATTTTTTTTTATCGAAAATGTTTTTTAAGTATATTTCAGAGCTTACTACTAGAAAGAAACAGCAAAACTGTTTATTAGATTTTGCACTTCAACTCTGAAACCGAAACATCGAGTTGTTTGCCTAACATTCGAAAATTTAAGAGAAATTGCAGCTATTCGTAACGTCGCTCAACCCTTACCTAAAATAGGGCCTTAAAAACTCGAAAACGCGACTGGAGCGGACGAATTTTTGTCGGTTGTAGCTGCTTCACATACCGTACCTTGAATGTTAAACAGCGTTCAATAAGAAAGTTGGTTTTTTGTAATCTGCTCTACTTTCGAAACTGTATTTCATACTTGATCAAAATTAAATTTAAAAAAATGTGTGGTTTTTTTTTTAATTTAAAGGTACTTTAATGTTTCATCACGTCAATATGGATGAAAAAATAAAAATGGGACCTACGCGGACTATGTGAAAAAAGTTTACGTATGACAAAGTCGGAACTATGATTCTATCATTTTAGGAGCTCTCACAAAATTCAGCAGTAGAAATTCATCCATCCAATCAATTTATCAAAGGCTTTTCTGACAATAGATCAATTCTCTCGAAATCTCTCACACTATTCTTAATAATATGATATTAGATAAAAAAAAACTTTTTTTTATTGCTGAATATTTTTCATTCTTTAGCTTCCAGTCTTCAGTACCCACCTCGTATAGCAATCCCATGTTCAGTTTGCACTAATCAGCTAGTTGTTGAATCCTGTGCTCGGTACAAAGTTCTTTGTTTGCATCTGGATTTGAACCCGGAACCACGCGCCAAAAGCCTACACGAGCTGATATATGTGTTTCATTAATACTTAAAAACCTGTGCTTCATTTAGTGATCGTCTAACCCTACATAAATGTCCCACTCTTAAAACTTGAACAAACATGTTTTGATGTGTGTATTCTCTTTAACTGACATCATCATCATCATCACGTTACTATGTATGATCTTATCGTTATTATAGATTCACGAGTAGTCCAAGTGTCGCTATTGCATGCAGTGATTGCTGCTTTTATTTATCGCTTCTGCATGCAGTAAAAACCCATAACATCTTTAATCTTGATTCTTTATCACATGCGCTTAATCAATTTATTATTTTAACAAGTACAATTATATCTTTATTTGTCAAGTCATGAACAGAAGTGTTTTATTTGCCTTTGTTATTAATTCAAATAAAATAGGTTTACCTAAAGATAAAATACCTTTTCGTTTTTGTTATTATCTTTCGGTAAATTTGTCTTCGCAAACTTTGTCTGCGAAATTATTGGACCTTGTTTCACATTATTAGATAATTGAATAACTAAATAAATTTAAAAAAAAGAGATGCGAAATGTACGTCTTTAAGTTTATACAAAATATATGGGTTTATTGCCGTCAAGCACAACACACAACCATCTAAATTGATTTTCGATCCAAGCGACTGAATGAAGCTTAAAAATCAACCCTGTACAGACACCCAGATAAAATTCTTTGACCTACTTTCGCCAGTGTTGACGAAAAAGCTGATGCGATGACGACATGAATCAAACGTACGTGAGTTTGGCTGATTTTCACGGAGGCCTGGTATGTTACGTAAATGATAAGGGAATTTCGCACTTTGTCTTCACGTCAATCAAACGGAACGCACTTTGCATACCCTTAAGTCAGAGGAAAATTGAAGGGTGGCCCGCATAAGCACGACATAAATTTTATGCCAAAGCAGCCACATCAATAAAACGCTCATCTTCTCAGGTGGCGAGGGTACTGGGAAAGCATATGGAATTTTGGTGATAATCTTAGTAAGGCAAAAGGAAGCGAGCAAATATCCACCTAACAATTATTTATGGGCTCCGTGTTATTTCAGCAGTTGGGTTTTGTGACTGATATTAACATTCCCGAATAGACTTTAGGACTGCATAGGGATCATTATCTTTGTCTTTATGCCTGCAGGCTGTGCGTTTACAGAATGGTTTCGTACACGCGTACATACGGTGTGTTTGGAAATGTTGGAGAATAACCTTGTATGACCTACATTTCCTCTGAAGCTTTATTGTGCTCTCGTTTACGGGCAAGGTAAACAAACATCCAACAGGTGGTCGTGTAGTATTTTTGGCATATAAACAGATGAAAATTGTTCGTAAAATATAGGCAATATTCGTTGGCTATTCTTCATGGATTACATCGACAAGTCAATATTTGATTTGAAAATTGTACACCAGTTGAAGCGAAATTATTTCCTACGAAATATTTCACAAGTTTTACTTTCAGATAAAATGTAGGATATTTTAAGGTCTATACCACACCTACAATTCAAATTTTCTACGCCATTTACAACTATTTATTACATTAGGACCATTCATTTCTTTATGGTTTTGTAACTTGAAGAACAACAGCATGAGAAGAAAAAGAGACATCATCAGAAAAATAAAAGACCCAGATAACTGTTTGACTATATGTTTCCCAATCATATATTCAAGCTAAACTTTCTTTTCTGTCAGCAATTAAAACAGAAAACATCCAACAGTAATTGTGGCATAATGTGAACCTCCGCAATCAAACGAGTAAAATAAAGGAAAATTGTCGTTGTTCCCGTCAATTAAACATTATCTGAACGAGTTTATATAATTACTTGATGCTCTGAATCGGAGTCTTATCGACCAAATGAAGACGCCGTCAGCCATCTTTTCAAGAATTATGGTTTCCGTATTAATTTCCCTCCGACGAACAAGTGTATTAGAGTGAATATTAGGCATAAAAGTTTTTCCATTTGTCAGTTTCAGTTCGTCGAGAAGTAGTACATGAAAGGTCCCTGAACTCAACCGAATGAAGTATTCGTATAGCTGCTGAGCTGTTCCGGTACATTCCGATCGACATGAGAGAGAATAACCCGAACATCGCACAAGCAACGTCCCATATATCATTCAGTGGAAGTATTGAGGAGAATCCGACAGTCGAGATAATTTATTGCTTGGCATATTTGCTTATAAAGCTGGTGTCATCAAAAATTTGGCAGAATCCCTGTCATTCAACGATTGCCTATTCTTACATACAATTGGTGATGCAAATTTTGTGAAGAAAAAAACACAAACTTGACGTGGAACTTTGTTTAGAATTGGAGGAAATTCCAATTTTCCGGAGCTTAAATAAGCACAAAGTCATAAATAAAAATGCGTAGTGTCAAGTCAGCTTGAATTAATGTAAATATATGTATGAGTGATGGTGTTCTTCCTGTATAGTGTTTTGACTTTTTCAATACAACTATCAGCGTTTTATAATGAATGCTTGAAAATTGCTTGGATGCAACATAACTGTTTAAATGCTAATAGTAATGTATACGAACATAGGTATCTGCTTAAATATGTATACGCGACATGAAAGTTACAAATCTTTGTTTTTTGTTTTTGCTCAGTAAATGATTGCCAAGGACATTTAACAAGTTTAAAGTTTCCATTAAAGAATCAACCTTTCTTTGGCTACCTTTTCTGTTACTATTCAACAAATCAGAGTTGATTTCTTTGAAATAGCTTTAAGCTTTTGTTGAAAAGATATTTTTGTTAATTTTTGGCGCTGTTTTAACTTATAAATAATTTGTCCCAGAGTCCAACTCGGCTGATGCGCCTTTAGCGCAACGTTTTCATTGAAGTCGAACTTGGATACGCTTACCCACATAGTTTTGGGTGGAACCCGACCTCCATGCTCCTGGACACACATCAATACACCAGTAAAACAAGGACGACACATATTTAGGAGGAGGAGACAGCTATGCAGAGATTCCTCTTCATAGTCCTCTTCCTTTCTCTTCTATGGCACTGCGATTGAGCTTGTTGGTGGGGTCACCTAGCACAGATCCATGCTTTCAACAAAGAAAACCGCAAAATTTTCTCAGTAATAAGATATATTTAAAAAAAAATATCAAAGGTTTTAGAAAATCAAAACTATTAGAACTATTGAACTTTCATTACGTATCGTGAGAAACGTACTATATTAAAGTTTTGTTTTATTCACAGTTTGAAGAAGTTATGGGTATTTTTAACTGTATGTCAATCAACACTGGCCACCACCGCCAAAAAACGAGAATAGCTCATTTTCCAAGCCAATTTGTAACCTCAACCACCAGTATATACTCTGAGCTCAAAATCAAAACTCTTTCTTAGTGAAAATCATTTAGCAACAGCTACCACTAACAATAGCGCATACTTCTCGATAGTTTTCCCGCTAATTTTCTATGGCGTTCATGCCAGGTGCGTTAATTTTTTTGTATTTTATTTAAATCTATTTTAACAGGCTACTTGCCCAATTACAGAAATAGAAATATTAGATAAAACCCAAAAATATTTTTAAAAATAATAACAATTAATAAATAATGGAAAATATTAGATAAATATGTATTTAAAACTTCAACAAATTACAGCCAATATACAAGTTAACATGGAAGAAACTGCAAAAACGGTAAACAAATTAAGAAGAAAATTAAACATTATAGAGAGCTTTAAGAATTAAATCTTTAATTTGCGACTTAAATTGAGAGAACGGTAACGGAAAAGGACCAAACTGAAGATCGTTGTGCTTCCTGGGGAGACGCACTAGCGGCGAGTTAAAATAAACTTCAGATCGCTCGAAGGGAAGAGAGAATATTAATTGAGATCCATCTGGTCGATTGACGTTACGTATACACAGCATATAACCAAGATCGGAGAGCATATGGCAATTGAGTAGCTTGAAAAGCAAGCACCCGTTAAGGAATACTCGTCGGGAATCTAATGAAGAAATGTGGAATAAGGAAAGACGATCACTATACCCACAGTAGCGGATGTTGAATTTAAACAACAGTGAGCGAGTAAACCTACGCTGAACTTATTCCACTGCCTCATTGAGATATTTATGACGGGGAGACCACACTTGACAACAATACTCTAGGATGCTACGAACAAGTGAAAAAAACAGATGGAAAGAGGTAGAGATGCTAGAAAACGAAGAAGAGCATCTAAGAATTGGCGGTTATATAGGCAATGTGCAGGTCAAATTAGAGCTTTGGATCAAAGTACATACCAAAATCCTTAAAATTATCAACAGTCGTAATGGAAGATCCGTACAGATTGCAGAAATATATAAAGGGTGACATTTTATACGTATAGGACATTTGATGACATCTGGATATGTGCAAAGTAAGTGAATTTTTAGAGCACCTGTCGCACAGAGTAAAGAGATCGCTTTGGAGTTAGAGGCAGTCGTTGGTAGATTCAATTACTTTGAAAATCTTGAAGTCATCAGCAAACAAGAGGCAGGCAGAACGAGTAAAGGAAGGAAAATCATTAATAAAGACTAGGAATAGTAATGGATCGAGAATGGAGCCCTGAGGAACACCGGAAACTGGACAGAAATGGAAAGAGGTGGGGGATTGCACAGATACAGCAAATGAACGACCAAAAACATAGGATGAAAACCAAGACAAGAGATAACCCGACACCCCATAACTTCAAAGCCTCGCAAGAAAAATTCTGTGATCAACAGAATCAAAAGATTTTGAGCAGTCGGAATAGACTACATCCACTTGTTTCCGTTGGTCTAAGGGAGTACCAACCAAGTTAGTAAAACATATAAGATTGGAGGTGGGGGATCTCCCTTTAACAAAATCATGCTGTTCCGGAGCAAGGAAGGGATGGAAGAGAGGAAGCAGCCTGTTGTAAACCACTCTTTAAAGAACTTTTTCAGAACATGGAAGGAGTGAAATTGGACGGTAGTTAGAGAAACACAGTTTGGGCCTCCAGACTTGTGGATGGGGGAAATATAAGCGGATTTCCAACTGGCGGAGAAGTGGGGCGGTAGTTGGAAAAAACACAGTTAAGGTCTCCAGACTTGTGAATGGGGGAAATATAAGCGGATTTCCAACTGGCGGGGAAGGAGCCGGAGGAGAGGCTTCGATTAAATATAATAGACAAAGTAATACATAAGGACGATGAAAGTGATTTGGCCAATAGGTTAAGGATGCCGTCAGAACCACAACCGACATTGACATCAAGACACTCGAGTAAGGATTCAATTTCAAGAGGATTGGTGTAAATGGAAGATGAAGCAACATGGGGAATTTCATAAGGTAAGATATGATTATGTTGAGAAAAGAAGGAAGAAAATATTTTGCGAAGAGGTCGCAAATTTCACGTGGATTAGATGCAGTAGCGTCATCGGGGAACATGGAATTGGGGTAAAAGGTCCCTAGCCAGGAATGTTTTTTAAGCCAAAAATGCAACGAAACGCCTGGTTCTGTGTCAAAGTGACAAATTGTGCATAAAAACAAATTCTGCTTTGCTTGGGAACCGTTGCTTAAGCTGTGGTGAAAGACGAATTTCCAGTAGTCGCTTGAACTGAACATGTGCCTTTCCTTATGTTAAGGCGTTACATGTCCTTCGATGAAATAACAGACCACACCATGACGTTGTTCAGAGCTTCAAACCTCTCCGGCAAGGCAATCTGGACTGAACTGTTCCCCAGAACATTGTCAAACTAAAGAGCTTTTGTCGACCAAAATTTAAAACGTAGATTCATCTCATAAGTATACTTGTAAAATATTGCAATCGTTTTTCCGTGTATTACTCTTTTATTAATGTACTACTTACTCGATTCCAGGCCAAAAAAGTCATATTCCGGTGCCATCTAACTTATTGCCGTCTCTTAAGCTTTAATGATGCGCATTCAGAAAATCACAAAATTAGCCGCATGGGATCTTTTGTGACCCCGTAAAAATTATTAAAAATAGGGTGTAATTATTAAAAATAGGTGAAATTAATGAAGCAAAATATATATCATCGAACATATCAAATCCTTTATTATAATTACTTTATAAACAAAAACATGACTTTGGATTTGGACCATTCAAATGAAAACAAAACCTCTTGTCTCTCTTAAAACTACTAACTTTAAGGTCAGCTGAGCACAAAGTTCCTTAATCGAAAAAAAAACCTTCATCGGGTTTATCTGTAGACTTGTTTGTTTTGCATCCGATGCAATACACTTTGCAATGTTCGAGACAGGTAGATTTACTGCACTGATTACATTTCGTTGGCATTTTTTTGTCATTCTTTCAAGGGCATAATGAACAACGGTCGCGATTAGCAGTTGATTGATGCACCAGTTCTGATAAGTTATGTACCTCACGGAGGCGTTCTTTTGTTGAAGTAAAGACATCGCGATACTGAATGCGGCGTCTCTGGTGATCTTTTCAAGTGCTGCTGCCAGTTTTTATCCAAAAAATCCGTGTCACATGTGTCTCATGGTTTTCAGTGTTTTCTTAATGAATAATCAACGTGTTGATGCCGGATATGCTCAGTATCACTTGTAGAAGGTCACCAGAAACCCCGCATTCAGTATCGCGCTACCCCTACTTCAACAAAAGAACGCCTTCGTGAGGTACATGATTTGCCAGAAACGGTTACTTTTTACTCTTCTTGCAAGCTTAGAATTGGCGCAAAGTTTGTCATTGCCATCAACATCGCTTTTTGTAGAATTATAATATATAATTTTTTATCGCAGGTTTTTGAGCACTAGCAATTGATTCATCAGTAGCGTTGTCATTGTGTATGGTGGAAAGTAAAAAGATAGCTTTTCTCGGCTTTGGGATACACGAAACAGCTTTCGACTGTCAAAAACCGAGACAAATGTATGATAAATCAGGTAAATCAGGATCAGCTGATCGAAATCGCCTGATTTAGCTTCAGTGTGAATGAGCTAAAAATCTACCTGATTAAGAAGTGCAGTGCGAACTATTAAATTAAAATATTTTTGTCAGAAAAAAAATTGGCTACTGTAGTTTAAATAAACATTTAAGCCAATAATATTTATTCAAGGAGGAGAGTAGAGAAAAATATTTTTAAAAAATGCTTTGGAGATGGTGCGTGAGCAAGTTAACCATATCATAGACAATACAGTGACGTATACTGAAAAGGGGAAATGAAGTATCTACTTTTCCAGACGCAACAACTTCAATTTTCCGTCACTGAATAAACGAGTTTATTTATTGATTTATAGGTTGAAAAAATTTGGACGAAAATGTTTCTATCTATTCCATTATCAAAAAAAGCATATAATATCTTCTTTTGTAATAAATTGTTCTTTTGCTTGTTTTGTTTAAACCTAGAATAATTTTGTTTAAGCCTGGAATAATTAAAATATGTGCTACCAATATTAACGTGTTTAATGACATTCCATCATATTTTGCATTTTGATTGTCATAGTTGACTAATGACCTCAAAAATATTGTAACATCTATACTCTCTATGAATTTATCAATCAAAATGTGAATTTTAACGGGAACAACCTAATAATTTCTCAAATGTGTGAATTCTGTTGAAATTCTAATGTAATAAAATTGTCCTTTAACTCCTGAAATGATGTTTTGATTACCCAGCACGTGCAAATGGCTACCCATGTTGAAATTCGCATTATATTCAAAGAGAAAACTTCGTGGCATCCCTTTAAAATAAAGAGCTTGGAAAGATGTCAACATTCTGATCTCATGAATATTAATTCAATGAATTCAGTACTCAATCTAATTATAAATTCTTTTCATAACACGGCAACTGTGTCTACAGAACTTTATAAAGCCTTAAAGACAGCGCCCTGCATAGATTTTAGTTGGTCTTTCTAAATCTCAATGAGAGCTTTTGGTATTAAAGTGGAATTTACCCGGATATGACGCCACGTGGCTCGTTCAGAACAAGAAATCATAAAAATAAATCTGCTATTAAAAAACTATGTTGACTTGCAAGTTAAATTAACCCAAACTTAATGTAACGGATGGAACCCAAACTTAAGTAACGTGAAAAACCTTTTCTCTTGAGGTTCCGAACCGATAAAAACTTACTCATAATTCAAAAACATATACCGTGTCAGATGAATTGATGAATGTAAATTTATCATACTTTATATATTCAAATCCAATTTAAAGGCTGCCGCAGAGTAATTTCCCAATAGCTTGAATCTACTTGCTGAAACGCAATGACACACATATCGATGGGTTTTACTAAAAACTATTCAATGGAAGATATTGCCAGAAATCAGATTGCAAATATTACTGCTTCGATGAATCTCTTTCGAATCGAAGGGCATCACTATACTATATGGATGAGATGCTACTATACTGGACTTGATTCAATGCCTAAAAGGGTCATGCATCAAATCATTGACCTAAATTTTATTTGGACTGAGCAATAATCTTGGCGAGAGCTCTTGCAAACCATATATAACTTTATTTCCGATTTTACAACCAAATAATCCGAGTTCTTTTCCATAGTCTACTTGTGCTGCTTATCGGGGCAAAAAGTAAGTGCGTTTAGATCAATGTTATCAGATTTCACTATTATTGTCACACTACTAACAAAGAGTAGGTCATGGTACTTGGATTCATGTTCACAAGTGATACAGGATATTTGCCGTAAGGGAAATTTGTCTTTTATCGAAGATAGTATTTTACGAGATAATAATCAGAAACATTGACATCAGCAGTAATTTCGAAATTATTTATCATTATTATTATTGTAACATTGAACATCTAGCAAAAAAAAACAACTGATACTCGTTTCTAAAAATTTAAAACATGCGTATTTATAAATCTACAGATAACTCATAATATTAGCATCAATTTTAAGCACTGTATTTGTTGCAATGTCCTAATTTATTTTCGGAAATCATGGAAATATTATCCACTATCGCTACTTTGAACTGCATCTATGGAATTAAATTTACAAATGCATACATTGGCACTGGTAATGCGGGAAAATTTTACATTTTCTTCAGAATAAAATGCCATTTACTCAATAAAAACTTCTGTTTCTCTGCATTTCCTCTCTCTTAGTTCACTATTCCCATCTCTAATCTGATTTTAACTTCGAAATTCCAGCTATTTGATATGGATGCTTCCGCAAACAGAGTCTTGTTGGAAATTCTATTTTGGAAAAAGCATCTTGCAAACTTTGTCGCTGAAAGTCGTGAAAAGTGTTATCAAAGTTTGTTTGAGTTCAAATATTTCCGGTCCGAAAGTTTGACCCATTTTCGGAAAATCATCGGCATTAAACGAAACGGGAAGATTCTATTGACTGTTAGCGTCTAGCAGCTGGCGAGAGGAGAGCACGCAAGTATTTTCGATCGAATAAATACTCCAGTGCCCCCATAAACAATCTTTCCCATTATTTTCATAACGAGTTGCAGTAAGAGGAATTTCCTTTGAAATAAAGTCATTTGGTCAGTTTAAGCTTAAGGCTGATGTCCCTGAATCGATTTCAGAGTTTTATTTTTTCCGTCCAAATGAATTCTGCAAGTAATTCTCGAATTTAACTACAGCTGACTGACTGGATAGCGCTGTGGTGGTTTGCTACTTCTTTTCGTCCCTTCCTCGATTCGATTCAATCATGTGGAAGCACTTATATCGGGAATGATGTCTGAAGTAAATCGAAAACGATTCAGTGATGGACGTACGAGCATAAATGTACATATGTATCTTTTCTGTGAAAGTCGTTACACTTCACATTACGCTAAGGGAACGCACCCTGAAATTTCAGTTGCTTAGGTTGGTTTGATTGATGACAAACCGAAAAGGATACCAAATGTGTTATGCTGAGGGACACTGAAAACATAGACGGAATGTACTTAGATAGGATTCGGCTGGCACTTTGTTGTTAAAGAACTGGGTCATAGAAAATTGAGCAAGCCAACATTGACAAATGAATAGTGGCAGCTTGGACCTGATGAATTACCCTGACATATGCCATAACAACAACGACAACAAAAAAAAAAGCTTAAATCAAAGCCATAGTGGACACAAAAAAATGCTGATGCGGTACGACCATAAGCGAAAGGGATGCCGGTATATATTCGGAGCAAAAAACTAGACGTGGTATCTTTAATATGGAAGATAAAATCGGGTACTGACCTAGTTGCATATATCTTGGGTATGATATTGTCTGACCTGAGAAATAAATTGTATTCTATATGATTCTTGACGGTAAATTAAGTGAGCAGGAACATCTGATTGGCACAAAATATGTGGATAGATAATGTTACATTGCTACTGGATCAGAAATAACACTGCATTTCAATGTATGTGATTCTAGAACTAAAAAATAGTACAGTAATTATTGTGGGAGTTTCGGAAATTATATTTAAATATGAATAAGTATTTGTATCAAAGCTTCTCTGCATTAAACTACCACTTGCATTAAATCAATTTGCTCAGCATTCTTTGTTATCAATAAGTGAATAGCTGCACTACACAACATGTAGGTAGATTAACTTGAAACATATAGCTTAAAACCAATAATCTAAGTGAACATTAAAAAATGTAAGATAGTTTTTATGAGTTTATTAGATGCACGTTAAAATTATAATAGTATCTACGATACAAACGTATTTTCCTGCAACAGTAGGATATTGTTTTGATGCGCTAGTTTAATATAAGTGTAACTTTTACCTATGCAATAACATATTTCAAACGAATAATAAATGACTTATGAACTAATAAATGACTTATGAACTGCTTTAGGTTGAGCTAGGTTGAGATATCTCAGCAAAATGTGTTCAGCGGCTCTTATTTGCCCGAAGTTGCTCTTATTTGAGTTTCATAAACCTGCTCTAGATTGAACTAAAGCAATTTAGAGCACGATTTTTGCTATACCTTCTTTGGTAGAGTAAGCTCAGGCAAGCTCCGTCACGGAGCAGGCTTTCAACTAAAAATTATGGTTGAAGTAGAGATTTTTATTACTAAATTGGTCGGGTAAACTTCTAACAGGCAATCAATATTGAGAATTGTCTCTCAATTGCTCTCACTTGCTCGACTTTTTTTGACAACTGCTTCATTCTGACTTGCCTTGAGATGCTCTGCTCTTTGTTCGTAGTCATCAAACACAGCTCATTAAAGTTATATAATCACTTGCAAAATGAATGTGGAAAAAATTTCTTATTCATTTGTGAAACCCTGTTGCTTAAAAAATGTAGTTGTTGCTCGTCTATCTTTTGCATAAAAGATGAACAATATTTCGTTTTTAAATAACTCTTTTAAATAACTTATATTCTAAGATGCCATACTAAAAGTGTCTGAAAGTCCGATTAAGGACGTACCTGAAAAAAATAATACCTTCTCCCAAATCTCGATAGAACAAAACTATTGAAGCGTGACAAAAGGTAGCTCTGCCTATTGCAAACAAGATACCCACGTCCACCAATGAACGCTAGACGCTGCAAATCAGTAAAACCTCTCAGAGCGTGCAATCCCGATATTTCGGGATACCGACACATTTTGGACACTTTCGGGATCCCGGATTTTTAACGGGACTCCCGAAATTTCGAAATTGATAAAATTCAGCCCATTTCGAGAGTTCGAAAAATTTTGTCATTACGGTATGAGCGAACAACCCAGACCTTAATACTAACAGAAATATCGTTTTATAAAAAAGGGGGCGCTAGGGGCTCATTATTATAACTGGCGTATGATTAAATGCTTACTATCCCACCAAAAAGTATATAACCCGAAATAAATTTTTTCAGCAGCTGGATATATGTGCTTCAAAATCATGTCTAGTTTAAATTTTGAAACTCTTGACGAATTATGTTTCTTAAGAGCAAACTTTCGAAACGAATCAGCAGTTTGAACCAATCGCTATTATTACTTATCACTTGTTTGTTTGAAAAGCAATACTATTTTGTATTTGATACGTAAACAACTAAATAGAATAATGCATTTTTATCTCATAGTAAAATCTGTTTTGCTGATTAAATTTCAATCCGTTTTTTACTAATTTTATAATTAACTTTCATGGTCAAATTAAGAGAAATTGTTAGACAAGAAGATAAGAAGAAATTAGATCATAAGATTAAATTAGATTCAATTATAGAGTAACGTTTTACTTGCTAGTACCCATGTACATATGTGCATAAATTTAACATTATAATGAACTTAACTTCTGGTTTTATCTACATATATTTGAAATAAAATTTTAATTGAGTACTAATAAGCCATGTTTAAATTCCCTTAAGGGGGTATTCTGGTCTAGAAATTTGATCAAATCGATTTTTTTTCGTTTGCATATTTTCAAAGTTTAGACCTTTAAGAATAAGCTTTTAAAAGGATTTTTGGGAATTCGAATTATTTTCGGAGTTACAGCTGTTTTTGTGACACGCCAACTAACTGCCTGAAACGAGACTCCAAGTTTTAAACGGGTTTTTCTCGGAACTACTTTTCTCGATACGGTTGACATGATATCTCTAGTTGTAATGAACCGATCTACGTGAAATTTTGCACAAACCCTCTTAACACTATTAGTTATCGTCTGACTTATGGATTTTTTAAACTTTTTTCTTACTATTTATTAAAAATCCTCAAAGTTAAAAAAATAAGGCAAAAAACCAAATTTTTTTTTACATTGACGCCATTTTGTGAAAAAAAAGTTTTTTCAAATCGCCTACGTCAAACAAATTTCACATTCTTCTTATTACAGAATTCACCAAAAATTTATGTTTCAAACGACCAGGAAGGTTGGAATCATGTCAACCATGAGACAAGTTTTTTTTTTGAGCCTTCACTTCGCCGGCCTGTATCTACATACATTTTTATTTTTTAAATACATTTTTTACTTTCAAAATGTTGATAAAAGACTGGTAAAAAAGTATATATCAAAAATGTTTATGGGTTTTTTTATTGCGTCCGTAAAATCACCTCAAAATCGTGCCTCTAGACCAGAATACTGCCTTAATATAGTCATTTTATAAAATCACGAAATCTCGGGACTATCTCGGGATTAATGCCCTACAGGTGACGTACGAAGCTGCGCAATACGTGAAAGTTGCCAATGAAGATGCATACGTTAATCAATGCAGTAAAAACTACAAGTGTTCTGCAAGAAACTAGCAGTCAGCCTGTGCTAAATCCGTTAGTAAAACTTCCCATTTTCATTTATGAATTTCAAATGTTCTATCAATTTCTGCGCGCTTCAGTAATTGCCCCCTTTTCAAAGCAAACGAGATTTGTTGCGTAAACATATAAATTTAAAATTTTGTTTCAGTGACTTGCGCATTATATTGGCCAGCTCAGACTCAATTTAGCTTTTGTTTCAAGAGTGCATCGCAGAAGTAGTTTTGTTAGAAATCGTCTCTAATTGCTTTGTTATATATTTCATGGCTTGTAGGCCAAAAATTTTCAACAAACGATCAATTTTTATTTTCGAAGCTAGATTAATTTTATTTTCTTTACAGCCCAAAAGGACCACAAGCATCGATGACTTTTACCATGCACTCTTTCTTTAGTGTCTATGAATTCCAAAATAATGGATTACAATGTAATGTGTAAGTAATGCAAAAAAGAATCATTGTGGTACAGAAATCCATGTGCGTTTATCTACTAATTACTTTACTGCACAAAGTAATGCACAGTGCGAGCTCAAACGTGTTTCGGTTTAATTGTTTTATGCGTTTCTTTTGCTTGGTGTTTTTTGTAGGTTATGCGTTTTAAGCCATTCAAAAGTAATTTACCTGCGAGTGAAGTGCTACAATATTTAAATTTTTTTGAAAAGTTGGGAAATAGTGCTCTGGATTTTTATTTACAGTGGTGAGTTCAATCAATTTTAATTATATTAACACAAAAAAGCGATGTGTTCCTATAGTATTACCCGCCGTCATTTAAAACGTTTAATAGAATGTGAACAGGATCGATTGTTAAATAACGATACTGAGGCATTGCCAACAGAAGATTTTGATATTGGTGAAGGCAGTCAACATAGCAAGAGTGTGGAAGTAGTCATGACGGAAAGGAAGAAACAACAAATATAATCCTCCAAGGGAAAGTTTCGGGGTACTGTTGCAAACACTGAAGGAATCCAATACGTATCCATCCAATACATAATAACTGCCACTGCACTGATGTTGACATCCATTACCGGCATCACTTACGTCCTCACCGCCACTTCATTGATGGCGTCAACAATTCTCGGTATTGCAAAATGGAGCGGGTATCGATGCTTATAATGACATCGTAATGTTAATTTCATCGGTGCGGTCATGCGAAAACGATCCGACGATGATTACTGGGAATAATTACTGCAGTACTGCAGAAAGCATTCCTGGTCCTACTGGGAGACATCTGTATTTCATGAGGTAATCTGCCCCTCTTTTCAGTGTCTATCTAAATAAGACACTCCAAAATAGGCTAGGTTATCCTCGATATAGACATTTGCCTATAAAGTGAAGTATATTAGAATTCTGATGCGAAAAATGTTCTTTCATTTCTATTTACATTCATTCCATTCTCGAGTTATTATTCAATCCTGAGTGGTCATGAATTATTCACGTACAATTCATACTGAGCGGTAATGCTGAATTCATTTGAAATGACGTTATATATGAAATGACGTTATATTTACTATGTGTAGCTCACACGTATTCACCATGACGAGGCATAAAAGGGAATTCTAACCCCAAGTGTTAATCTATTTTCACTGAAATGTTTTCATACCTGATTCATCAATTCTTGTTTTACAGAACAACACGACAATATTAGCCAGGTAAATCTTTCACGCGAATTGTTTAAGGGCCTCTGCATAAGGATACGGAAACAGTAGCTCTAAACAATCCTATGCCTGAAGGTATAAGATTTGTTCTGAAAAAATTGCACCAGGCCAAGGCGTCGTTTTTTCTTCTGAGTGAAAAATTGGCAAAAATGCAAGCGTATTTTTATTTTAAACTCACACACGTACCGTTGGTTTAGAAAAACACTGCAAAGTCAGCTCAGACAAAGACATCAAAAAATGTTTGTGATAAAATATCAAAGAGCTGCCAACAAGGCTTTTGACACGTCAGTGTTTTGTTGACCGACATATAATTGAATCGATCGCTCTAGTATATGCAATTGGCTATAAATAAGATATATCTCCTTTCTCTTCAAGCCAATTACAGCTTAACCTTGCTCAGTTCTTGAAAAATTTACGGCGCCCAATGCGGCTGCTCATGAAATTGTCACAAATTTCGTTTTTGTTAGATGAAGCCGTTTCCACACATGTTGGATATTGCATTAAGCATCTACAGGTAGCCGTGTTCTTTGAAATTACTGCAATGCTTGGTACGCAAGACTCGAGCGCGTTTTTGAAGTCACCGTCAAACAGCCAGTTTGGGGGCCAGTTAAGATTCAAATTCCGATTCTAGAATTTATAAAGTTTGAGGACTCATTTAATGAGCTCCTTCGAAATTGAGATGTTGTTCACTTTATCAGCACTATGACCAAAAGTCTATTATAAACACTTTACGTCAAGAGTTCTTAGGTTTTGAATACGAATATGTCAATGTGAAAATTAAATAGTTACTCCTATTTGTATAAAAATAACAAAAATTCTGGATTACATTAATTTGGGGTTTTAAGTTACTATGCGAACGAGAATATTGTCGAATACTACAGATGGCTTTGGCATTGATGGGTGTCAAATGTATAACATTAGCACCAAACATAAAAAATATGAGATTGCTGTCACGCATGTAAAAAGTGAAATTGGCGTTGCAAATTTTATTAGCTCTGAAGCAATCTACAGCAATTATTACATTACTCCAAAAAGATTCTTTGCACCAGCAAATGGAAGTATAAATAGTTTTTAAGTTCTTTGGAGTCTTTTTAAAACAAAAGAATATGAAATGTCCTTCGAGTAAATATTTAATTGTAACGAAAAACATGTTAAAAATGGCAAGGTTTGGATATCTTAATATACTCACAGCCTAGGCAAGCTAGAACTATTAAATTATTAGAAGGCAAAACTCGTGCATTTTGCTTTAATAAATCGTCATGTACAGCTTGAAACAAAGCTTACAAATATCCAATAGATCTGTTTTTGTGGGAGGATTAAAATTGAAAATTTTTTAAAAGAATAGAGCTGATATACGTTGTCTATACTAATTCAAAGAAAAGCAGGGAATCGTGATCACAAATTAACAGCCTTTATTAAAAATATCACCTGCTATTTGCGAAACATCTATGTCCGATCACTACAACACTCTAGCAAACACCCATATGCTGCCTGAGAAATCAACAGACTATATTGACATTGAGCAAATACTACAATTAACTGCAGCGTGATTTTAGACAATATAAATTCTGTTGAGTGGACAGAATTGTTTTATACTTATGATGGTGAACGAAGTATAAAGCATACAGAAGTAAACTAAAGACGGTACTAGCCGCAAGAATATCAGCGAAAAATATCGTACACCGTATGCTGGAATCCGAAACAACATAGAATGCTTTCGAAACAGCACTCAGAATATACACCCCCAACTTCGTGACAAAAAATGGAACAAGAAAAAGGAAAAAGCAAGGATCTCTAGAAGCGGCTAAGGACTCCTGCGAAGGAGTGCGGTATAAGTAGTCGCGTGGGACAGTAATGATGAAGAAAGAGGTGGTTTTAGTCGGTAAAAGTCAGACATGTTTCAGGGCAGGAGCCATTAAACATCTCATTGACGATTTCCACCTTCCAACAGCGACAAGAAAATATTCCTGTGGCAACACTTTTCAAATCTAAGGATAGAAGCTGGTAGAGAGATACTTTCAAAGATGCACAACCAATATGAATACACAGGGGGAGTGAATAGTTCCACTACTCGATTTACTCCTGATTAACTCAGGTATTTATTCAAAACTAGGTGAAGCCAAAGCTCGGTGCGCGGTAACCCGTCAAAATCTGTATTTCATTTTGGTCATTTTGGACAATATACTAAATTGAGGTCATCATATAATTGCACATCTGCTGAGGAAAACTCTATACATATTTCTAATGCTCCGTGATTTCATCCATCGGACGGTTCTTTGAATGGTTTACTTTGTGATGTTTCAGAGTACTATAGAGTATTGAATAATAGGTACGCGCTCAGATCTTATCGCTTCGCTGGTAAAATTAATGACCTTACAGAGCACACTCTTAAAAATATGCCTAAATTTTCATCGACTGTACAAGCTTTTTTTTATTTTCAATGTTACGAATTTGGAACGGTTGTTATCGTATGATTTGTTTAAATTTGTGTACCGCAATCAGTTTTAATTTATAAATTACTGCTCACCTTATGTTAAGGCCTGAACCTGTCCTTCGAAACTATAAAACAATGCTGAAAAAGCCTATTAATACATACCCAAATATATTTACTGATATACCAAACTATTGTGCCTATTGTGCTTACATTTGTAATAATGAAATAAAGAGCAATATGAATTGTTAAATTTTTTGTCAACTGTTTACTAACCAAACCAGCTATCGTCGGCTCTCACTCACATCTCTTTCTGACTTATATGAATTGTAATAAATAATTTTTTTTTTTACCTGAATTGTGTTATTAATCCTTATATTCTTTGATAGCAATACAGCCAAAAGTAAACTGAATCCGCGGAAAATTTCGAAACCTTCAAAATTGATCTATAATTTGTTTTTTTTTATCACTACGAGATCATTTTCATTTGAAGCTTTAATGGTGGTAGCATCTATAAGAAAGAAAATACAAAAACTGCCATATCTAGCAAACCTATCTTTATTTTTCGAACACAATCCCAATTAAATTGGACAATAAGTGTGCCACATTTGGTAGCATACGTCTTATCATGAAGTTATTAAATATTTATCTTGCCTTTT
This sequence comes from Nemotelus nigrinus, assembly GCA_947369275.1. Lineage (NCBI taxonomy): Eukaryota > Metazoa > Arthropoda > Insecta > Diptera > Stratiomyidae > Nemotelus > Nemotelus nigrinus. The sequence continues at coordinate 23,017,114 of OX376374.1, read as the reverse complement.
GAACCTTTGCCCTTAATGTATTATCTAATTGAGGATGATTATTTATTATTACTACCTTAGCATGCCAGACAATATAAATCACAGCAAAATCTACCAGAGTTCAATCTAATAATCTGATGTTGAACAGGAACAGAACATTCATCAATCCAAGCACGATTCATACCCAAATTACCTACCTTTAATTTTCCTAAAAACACACATAAATAACTTCATGGGGAACTTTTGGTGTACAATCTATTTTTTTCTGGTCGCACAATAATTCACCTGCGTATCGTTTCAAGGCTATCTGTCAGACAAATTGACCTAAAATTGAGTATGTACATAATTATATTGTCCTTGACCGATTTAATTGAGCAATCGTTGAAAGTCAGCCAACACGACTATTCGACAAATCATCAGACACATCGTTTCAAAGACGGCTTTTACCCTAAATAGTGTCCTGATGGCTAGCAAGCAATCGAAATAAAACCACTTCAATTGTTTTATGACCATTTTCCACAAGCACTCTTCTCATTTGTTAGCAGTTATAGAGTAGAGGACTGGTAGCCAAAAATTCACAATGACCGTAGAACAACTTACAAGTCAACGCGTGCTGTTTCGTTATTTTTGGATGATAATCGAATGTATTTCAGTATGGGCTCAGTGGTTCCGAATATTTCACAAGCGTGTTTCGATAGTTACATGGGCATATGAAAGCAGTTGGCAATGCGAAATGTATACTAAGCTGAAAAGTTTTGTGGCGAATTCAACAGATAACAACAAATCGTTAGCTCCAGCTTAGCACATCTAATGGAGGCAGAAGCACAATAAAGCACATACCTTAAATCTCAAGAAATCAAAATATTTACAGAAAAATTAGAATGTCTGTTAAAAGTTTGCAGCCACTGGTCCTCCGTTCTATCTTGGCCTACAAACGGAAGTGAATTGAAACATTTTTTGGCACGATATGACATTGTAGAATAGATAAATACTGTTAGTTTGACCGAAACACGAGATGGGTATGTTGGTACCTCGTTTGAATTGATGTTCAAGAAAGAAATTGTAGTTAGACATGGAATTTGATCCCCGCTACAAGAGAATAATGGCTAGGTGTACTTTTTCTTCAAGAAAATAAGATTGGAATCAACAAGACTTGTCATTCACGGAACATAGTATGGGAGGATTGACCTTTTCTGATGGCTTTTTAGTTGCCAGGAAAATAAGTGTCCTCACCTTCATTAAAAAAACAGCAGCGATTATCCTCAATCAGGTGGTGTGCTCATCTGTTTTGTAAACCTTGAGCTTACAATTTTTTTACGCTCGATTCACAAAAAAGAAAAAAAATATTAGCAACGAATTCGAACACTGCGATTGTTTTCAATACCACTATCATACTAACTTTGTCAATTTTTATCATCTTTAAAATCAACTCAACACTACGCCTTGATATCATGTAAACACATTGTGGACATTACTAGATCAGTGTTTGCAGTGACATACCTCATTTTTCATATGAGTTAAATCGTTCTCAAGTCACTACAACTCACATTCCGAAAATCTTTAAGCCATTTATCTTTTTGCGTGCCGACAATTTATTTGTTCTCTAATTCCAATTCCAATACATTTCTCAAAGTGAGTGCCTGTTGGATGTAAGCGTCCTTTCGTTTTCCATTATCCCGGTGAGGAAAACAAAAGGAGTCATATTGCCGGCAAAAACAAATAGTCTCGATAAAAAATGAGAGAATCAGATCCGTAGATATGCATTGTGTATCTGGTTTTACTAAAAACATTTGTTTAGACATACTAAATTTCTCTCCAACATGAGGCACATCATTATTTATATGCATAACATGCTGAAAAGAATTCCGTTTTTTTTTCGGAAGATACGATAGACGTTGAAGCTTTCTTTTGAAGTTGATGGATGATATGTACATAGTGGAGACAGAAGTGTCTGATGTAAAATTGTGGTAGGATTGCAAAAACTAGGATTTCTGTATTTCAATTTATTTAGTTTGAGTTGTGGCATCGATTTTGTTGTTGAAGATTTTTATGTGCGAATTGTGTAATAGTTTTTGAGAAATTTGATTACTAGAAGTGCAAGAGTCAAAGACAATAAGAAACCAAGGCTATTTATTATAAAAACCATGGAAAGTTTGAAAAAAATAGAAAATGTGATGCTGCTGCTGCTCCAAAATACTATGTCATTTGTAATAAATAGCTATGAAAACATTGAGCTTCCTTGGTAAAGTTTGTCGTTTCTATCATAAAGTTTGTCTTTTCTTTAGTCAAATTGAAGTGAACCATTTTTGCATGCTATAGTGGTTTATATCGATAGTTTTCGTAAATTATTTTGCTAAATGAAAGCAAGAGTAGTCAAAAAGTAAATTTTTCCCAAGCGATTTACAACAGTTGACCTTAAAATTCCAACAATAACTTCTGATTCAGCGATTTGACTTTGTCAAATTATCTTGGCAACATAACAGTTTCAGTAACAGATCCTGGCTTGATTATTGAGAAAACAACAAATTAAGCGTATGCACTAAACTACGTACCTATCATTTGTGTAGTACACATCGATGGTGCTCTCATTCTCACCTTGGTTTTCGTAGGCAACATCATCACTTAACAAAGAGTCTTAGCACAAAGAAACTTTAGGACACGTTTAGCGGCAAAACGGCCTGCCGCCGCCCTTCAAAGAGCTTGGTAGCAAACGATACCCTTCTGACCCAGAAGAAAAGATAGTTGACGTCGCAAATCTTATTTTGGAGCACTTGTTGCTTAGCTCTGCGCTAGTTTTTTTTTTGGACCGATCGATACTGATTTGCCACTTGTAACAGTTCGTGCTCACTTCCATCTCAAGTACTTTTTTTAACAGAAGAACTTTAAAAACTAATTCAATGCTCTGTTAAAGCGAAGGATTTTCGGCAGTCCAAAGGTCAGAAACATCTCTTTCAGGCCTTTAATTACAGCCTCAGCAGTAGCTTTTGGTAAGGTTTTTGAGCTACACGAATTTTCTGTAGTCGACATCTGGAAACATGAAAGCTGAACTTGAACCTTGGTTATGGTTCTTGGACTCATCGGGCCCACCAAATCAAAGTATTCTGAATCCAAGAATACTGACTCAGGAATAATGGCAGTCCCTCGATGGTGCTGCGAAAAGCATCCAATATTGACCATATTCTCTTCACTGCCACCTTGTGCTCTTGGTAAAGAATCGGGCGATACTTTATGATGAACTTGCGATACTTTATGATGAAATCAAAGTCCAGTAGGTTCAAATTCTAACGGATGAAGCTATCAAAGAGGTCCTGTTGGCCGATTAAGAATTTAAGGCTAGCATGATCAGCAACTAGCATGAAAAAAATCACATTGAAGCAAATCTGGTAAAAATTTTGGTTGTTCGATGTTATCTGAAAATTTGGTAACAATGATGGATTTGTAAGATTTTACATTTTCATGGCAAAGAGTCCATTAATTGTTCTTGCAAAATTTTGACCTCTTAAACGATTAATCTTTCTCAAACTCTTCATAGCACCCAAGTCTTATTATTTATTCACTGTTTGACCCTCGAAAAGAATGCGACTCCTCGAACTTAAAAAACTGTGAGAAGAACCTTAATTTTGGACCGATTTTGCATCGGTTTTTTGGATATCAGCTTGTGTGGCAAGTGAAATTCCGATGATTGCTGCCTGGTTTGCATATCATATTGATATACCTAAATTTCACCTTCCGCAAAAACAGGCTCGATAAACGTCGGGTCCAAATTCACTAGTTTTACCATATTTTTACATGTGATTACGATTACGATGCTCTGTTTGAAAAGACTTAAGGACTTTTGGAACGAGTCGGGCTGCAAAAGGTCTTATGGCCAAAACGTCAACCACAATAGTCCAAGCCAACTTGCGAGGGACGTTGACTGTACAAGCTAGTTCTTTGAGACCGAAATGATGGTAATCGAACTTTATTTTGTTAACGTTATCAACGTTGCTATCACCCAAAGTGAGGCTAACCGTCAACGGCTTCACAACCTTTTTTGAATGCTTTCACCCTACAAAGGCTCTTGTTTGGGTACTAAACACTCGCCACAGACTTTTTTCAACAATTTTAATGCTTCAAAATAAGGAAAATTACAAAAACAACATTACATTTCAAACAAACTCGTTGATCGATATATTTGTATTGAACCAGTTTCTTTTTCTTTTTTGACTCTTGTAAATAAATCATATCACAGATCACGCTCAAACTCAGCGTCGTAATGTATGAAGATGCTACTTTGTTATGAAAACTAAAACATTAAAACAATTAACGCGTGTGATTTGAGAGACTCGGTCGCGAAACATGTTTGTTAGAGTGTTTAAGAGATCGGATTTTCATCACCAACATTATCTTTCCGGAACAAGAAACTTCCGAAGCCTGTTGTTCTGGCATCACACTAAATTTGAAAGTGTTAGGTGAAATCAAGAATCACCAGCATTGGAAGTACAACCAACGAGTCTTTGAATCGATTTAAATCATTTGTTGAGCTTTCATTTTACTGAAAAGCATTTTTACTTTTTAGGAAGTCTGTAATTGGAGCTGTTATGGAAACAAAGCTAGAGAAAAACTGACAAAACCAACCTCCTGTACCAGATGAATTGCATGCCAGAGGAATCATCCCACATTTTTCGGCACTTGGATAACACACATTTTCGGGTCTCTTCTTAGAAAACCGTCACTGACTGCGGAGCCAAGGTATCTGATTTTTTTTCGGACGAACTTACTTTTTTCGACATTTAAGCGATAGTGAACAACATTTACGGATTAGTAATGTGCATGTTATCGTGGCAAGCAAACATATTTTCATGCAGCTTGTGATGCATCAGTCAGCACAAAGTTCATGGTGCATTACACAGTCCAAAAGTTGCATCCATAAATCGTAGAGTCGTCTGTCAGATACGATAGACCTATTTTCTCCCTAAATTTCTCATCCTAAAATTTCTCCAAAAGGCATCTGTTAACTCCAGAAAAGTCGCATAATTAGTGAACTGAAGTTGAGAGAGTCACCCGTCAGTCACTATATTCAATCCATCTACATATACGTTCACCGAAAAGATCTTTAGATTGATATTTGAACATCAATACTGTGAAGGACGTAATTTGCACTTCAACAGCATATGTGAGCGTTATCCTTACAGGGAGGGCCGTGACCGAAATAAGCTCAATAGGTAACGGTGGTATTAAAAGTGAATGGAAAGATTCGTCATGGTGCAAATGTTTAACTCATCGCAACTGCACGTCATTTTATTTAGGATAGCTGGAAAAGCAACCGACAAATTTGTCATTTTCGAATGGATCAAAGGTTGATTAGTTTTGAAGGAAATTCGCCCACAACCAAGAGTTCCCCTCTGACGCTATATCTCTCCAGCATTAATGTCAGAAATTTCCGGAGTCACTTAATTTTCGTAGTGAACTTTAACCACTTTTACCACTATGTTATTGCTCATAGGCATAAAAAGGTTTCTCGTACTTCTATAAGCAGGATGATAAAGAGTGTAAACACAAAACATTCTTGTGCTTTAATTTCTACTTTAATGATTATTAATACTATCCTAGCGGAGAAATTCAAAATTTGTGAATTTTCATGCCTAGCCATTTCTCAAAGATCATTTATTGAAAAATTTCACATCGCGTAGGAGTTTTCTTCCACGCTTCCTTTGCATTACAAGCGCAATAAATACTCTCCAACGTAATGCATATAATACTGATTCTCAGCCGTTTTTTTGGACATTATTGCGATTTTTCGGTCAAAAACTTCGAAAATTTTAATAGGAAATTCTCCGTCTAAACTTATTATTACTACATAAAATATATCAAATTTGAATTATTTTGAACTTCTTCCAAAAAAAAATTTTTTTTTTGTTTGACTCTACTAGCCCTAACTACCCTATATATCCCGAACCAGAGTTGCTAAAAACATACAAACGGAAAATAGGTACTAGACTAGACTATTTCAAGGAATGCTAGATAACCTATTTTCGCAGAAAGTGTCACATTTAATCTTCGTCGTTAGCTTCCCTACTTCAATTTCTACCAGCTCCCGGGAACGTCAGATACACTTCCCGCCTTTGATAACATCCTGTTTCGCCAATGAATCAACTATTTGAAATCAACACGCTTATCCCGATGTATCTACCCTATATTCTGGTTCTGGTTCACTTTCAGGATTATGTTGTTACTCCAGCCACGTTTTCTCCCAATCAAATTCCCTTGTTCCCGAGCACGATAGTGAATTCCTGATGAAGCAATAAATCTAGCAGATTCCGACGATATCTTCGCAGACATAGACCGTCTACTATATACGTACTGTACTTTCGTGACGTTAATGATGAACCATAACCATTGGATTTGGCGTTTAAATTACGTAATACGGATAAGCAAGGTCTGGTAAATTAGTTTGTCTTGCTCACAATAATGATGATTGCACAGAGGAAGGAAAAATCAACGCCCGCAATGACGGGAAGTGCTTAACAGATTAGATTGTATCTTCACATTAATCGGTCATTCGTTATGGCCTAGACTGGATGGACGTAAACAAATCCAAACGAAATGAATCGCGGATAAGAACTTCTTATGATACGGAATTAAGAGCGTCTGCAGATATTTTGATTTTGTTTTTCGTCCTGATAGTTGTTTTCGGTTTATATTTTTCGAATATTTACAATAAGGTTGCTGTTAGTTGTAAATATAATTGTTGGGTGCGCAAGTACCCGTCGCAGTTAGCAATATTATCGAGAACGGGTTGATATTATTTTATTAAGTTTGTACTAGTATTGCACTTTAAATAAATCATACTATGAAGATGCTGTAATACATCTGTCAAATCATAGATTGCAATCCAAAATAACAATATATTTAGAGTAGCAAATGGGAAAGAATAACGCTTCTAACAGTCATAAATTTCCAGCTAAACTATGTTCATACATATATTTTCCTTTGTGTGGAGCTGATCTCGCCATGGGAACTTCGAAGGAAACGCAAAAATTGTAACGCAATAAATCATGATACGTATTCGACGTGCAAATGCATCTAAAATTTTTCAGCGTGTCCTTCTTCTTGCTCTGCTTTGTAAATTGTTGCAATCCATATTGGGTATAAATCACATTAGTTTGTGCACTATTATGGCTGTCAGACATAACGGGGTGTCTTTTGAGTTTCGCTGGAGTTTGCATCAGCATCACACAACAACTAATACTGGGCACTAGTCATTTTGAAGTAAGGTAGATTGAAGTCAATTTCGTATAAGGTTGGAATGTTGAATACGGGAAAGGTATTAGATTCGTCCCATTGGCTCTAATATATGAGATAAAGACTATTAGCTAATTTACTGAAAAATACCCAAATAAAAATCCATGTACGTTTTCAAATATATATTCTTATTACCGACTACATAAAAACGATTTCAAAATTATAGACACATACTGTTAACACAAATAACTAAAGAAAAAGACAATAGCAAAAAACTTTCCGTAGTCTTTTCTACTGCGGATTTGCTCGCGACAACCCTTTATTAAAGTCCAGCAATAATCTACCAAAAATTTCGCTGTCTTATCGGCTTTGGTGTCACTCTTCCATTGCTTTTATATCCTGGTGGAACCGTTCTCCATGTTCCTCGCTGTAATTGCCAAGGCTGTTCGGGAATCTGTCCAAATAGCTATGTGAAAAATGTAGCTTAAGGTTTATATTCGCTCCTAAGCAGTAAAAATTATGAATCATCATAGCAGCTAGCTCTGGATATTCTGGTGTTTTGTGAAAACCCCAAAAACCCCAAAAATTCATTGATAACTAATACAAAGCTAAGCTGTCATATAATGGCACGGATGTACGCTCCAACACAAATGCCTGCTTTTGATTTCTCCATACTCAGGGCTGAAGAGACAGACCTTTTTAATCCAATGTTCATTTTTCGCACGACTATTTTATAGACAAAAGAAACAGGTATACTTACCTACATTGCTGGCCTTTAAAAAACTTACCATCTGCAGGTATACAAATGTTGACCCCTGCTGTTGTGCGTGCGAAATCTTCTCTAAAATCATTTTTACATTTTGCTATTCTTCCTTTAGTTTAATAGTGTGACCGATTAGAGCCTAAAAACCCAAAAATGTTGATGACTACAATCAAACGTTAAGCAGATTATAATTTTTGTTCCATCTTCTTTACAAAAAAAAAAATGTTTCAAACAATAGAATTGCCAAGGAATATATTTCGGGTAAAAACTGGCAAAAGAAGAAAAATTTTACTCTTTCTCACACAAACAATGTCAAATTAATCAGCTGTGGGATCACGAGATGGCTGGAGCCACTTTACACAAATCGCTCACTGAAAATTCCGGTAAATTTTTGACATCAGCAAAAGTGACTTCGGGTTTTGGGGGTAATGGAACGGAAAAAAAGAAACGAAATTGGATGCTTGTTTGTTGGCCCACGAAAGCACAATTTTACCCGAAATCCGATTCTTAACTTTTCTTTAACCGAAAATTGACGCCATTTCGGTTGACGTCTGCACTTCTTCCCTCTATTGAGCTGCATTCAGACTATTTTCCTTCAATCTCAATCAATCAACCATATTTCTGTTATTCCTTGAATAGTGGCGTTAACAAAATAAGCCCAAGTTTAGCGTCATAAGCTTTTTTTGTAAAATCCCCAGCTTAAATTTTGGATACCGTCTTAATAATATGCCGCTAGATAATTTTGAAAGTGGTGTAGACTTTTCTGTTGCTTTGGTTACTACTAATTTACAAGTAAGCTTATTTATTAAATAAGCTTATTTATTAAAAAACGTGCAAAACATCTCACGAGTCCATGTTTCGCGAAACTAATGTACACAGTTTTCGTTCGCTTCTTGCTCGAATAAGCTGTTTTTGGTCCATTGTGGTAGCCTTGATTTGGTACAAAAACAATTCCAGCTCTTTTCTTTCAGCGATCTTTTTAGTCCACACGAATTTGATAATATATTATCACACGAATACAACATACATATTTTAAAACTATCAACTCCATGTTCGCGAGAGATGGTCATATCATGTAGTACGGCTTATTAGGGGCTTGATCAATGCTGTATTAAGCATAGTACTGAGTTCGATTTCACGTGAAATTTTCATACAAAATTTCACGTGAAATCTGCTTCGGCGAAAATTTAGCTTTAAAATAAGCAAGAGTGGCACTGTGTTCTTAGCATGAAAAGTTGCTTTGAAGTTGCTTTCGCGTTGAAAACGTAGATGGCACTGAAACATGTCTCCAATCATTTCACGCCAATTTAGTTTGTGCTGTTCATTCTTTCGAGCGAAAAAGCGACATTTGGTGTTTCAATTTGAAAATGGAGCAGTGCAAATTTCTTTCCAATAAGAAAATCGATCGAAAAGGGCCAGGTTGGGAGGGTGTCTATTTTGAAGAGAAGAAGAGAAGCCATAGCAGTTTTTTTTAGTTCAGATATTGAATCCGAATCGCAGTATTCCGAGGCAGAAGAAGAAGTTCTTCAGCAGAATTCTAATTCCATTATCATCATAATCAAGCAAATACGAAACAATCAAGCTTATGCTCATAAAATGGAACGTACCTCAAGTTCTGCATAAATCAAATGATTGCGCACTTTTAATGGATCTGGCACATCTTGGCACATCAAAAAGCCTAACTCCTTTATCTGATTATTTTAAATATTTAAACAGAACTTGTTGTTCTGTTAAAATTATAACATTTGTACAACATTCTTGCGAAAAACCAGCACAATGCACTTTTTTTTCCTGTTATACCCAAAATACGTTAATAAATAAAGATGTCTTTAAAATTGGACCACCTGTTTCCGACGCTGAGGTGATCCAATTTTAATGTTTCACTGTATTAGCATCGAAAAATATTCCCCAACTATTTCTAGATTCAAGCTTAATTTTCCCAAAAACTTTAACCGATTCCTAATTTTTCATCCAAATATTCATTTACATTATAAATGCTATAGTTAATAAAGCTTTAATATGTGTTTTCTACTTCCTTTACATACGCCTTGCTTGGTTTGATATTAAAAAAAACATGTTTTATTTAATCTAATATATTATTTCATCACAAACTAAAGTTACTTAAATTATTAACTAAATTTAATTTAAATAACTAACTTAAGTATATTACAATATCCGTATTGAGAAGCGAAGGCATGTTAATCAGTTCGCTTTTCCACCTTTTCGAGTTACACTTGTTGGTACTGGATATTGATGTCTGCAGTCTTTGGATATAGGTTGGCCATTCAAGATCATGGGTCGTACTGGAGATTTTGGCCTGAATGAATTTATGTGAATTCAACAGATCTGGAAACTATATTCGATATAAAACCATACCTTTTCTTGTAACGTTCAACTTCAAGCTTCAGGACCTTTGTCGGTGGCGATGCATTGAATTTCCGCCAGCGCAGCTTCAAAAAATCATTTTTCGAGATCGATAAATATTCTTTCAAATCCATTTCCACTTGAGACGAATTGTATAATGGCAAGACATCATAAGTACTCGCTGAATCGAAGTGATGAAATTTCAATTGTGGCTTTGTTTCAGTGCTGGTGTCATTGCATGGCAATACAAGCCGTTGTCGTAACTTTTCGATTGTATAATCTTCTAAATAGAATGCACACGAATCACAATTCACAGAGACATCCATACTATTTGGAATATATAATTTGACAATAGTGCAAACTTACATGTATATTTGACAGCAAATTGAAATATTTCAGATAAGAAATTGAATTCAAGGCCGATTTGTGGCTTGTAATAAATATCTCATTTTTTACAATACTTTCTTGTATCCAGTAATGAGAAGCGATTTATCAAAATTTCAGTAAGAGATGTACATTTTCGCATATATATTTACGACAAAGCAATACCTTGCCTGCTTATACTTACTGGGCGATGGCAAAAAAATCAAGTAAGACACAAAGTCGGCAAGGGTGTTACGAAACAAACCAGTAAGCAAGAGTGATTGTCCTCAGTATTTTATTTTTTGATTTTAATATTAACGTTAGCTACAGAATTCTTAAAACTATGTCAAACATAGTGAAACTGACTTACAAGTCAATAAAAATTTAATGGCATTTGAAACTCTCATTTTTTATGTTCCCCCTTCGATAAAATTAGGAAAAAATTAAAACAATTGAAGTTTCTAAGATGGTTATATCTTTGTAAGAATATATTTCGTTTCAAGTGAAGAGGCAAATATTCAAAATTCTAAAGCAAATGAGGACGTCCTAGCCGGGTTATTCGAAAATTTTGCAGTTTTCTCCCGACCTTATGACGTATCATTACAGTGCAGCGATGGCTACATTCGACACGATTCACCCGTTTGGGTCCTACGAGGGGAATTCAAATGTAAACAAGCTTTAGCAAAAATATTTTCATTATTACATTTAAGGCAAAAACACACTTTAGAGTTATATTATTTTATTACATTATATTATATTTTATTATATTATATTATTAGTTATATTATTTTATTATATTATATTATTATATTATATTACATAGTTACCCTTCTTAGTAATAATTTGGGTCATCCAACAGGTAGGTGGCTCATACCATCCATGTTCGAAGAATGACCTCGGGCGGGTATCCAACCGATTGCGCACAAACTGTTCAACCTGTCGATCGTTCGCAAAACAATCCCCTCCAAGAGCTTCCTTAATAGCCCCAAACATATGGAAATCTTAAGGTGAAAGGTCTAGGTTCTGAGAAGGATGAACAAGTGCAATCCAATGTATATCAACCACTTGTTGGTTTGTTAGGGCTGCAGGACATTGCCGTGCAAAAGCAAGACGTTTCGAATGGGTGGACGGCGCACTTCGACTGATATGCAGCTCTCAAATCTGGTCAAGAAGTTCACAGTAGTAAGCAACGATCGTGAAGAAAATCAACGAGTAAACCTCCTTGAGAGTCCCAGAAACCTGTTGGCATCACCTTACCAGCTGGCAAGCGAGTTTTGGCTTTTGATGGTCCTAGTTTCCGTTTTTATCCCCTCCATAGATGCCTTTTTTGAATTGGGAGTGTAGTAGTGAGCCCAAGTTTCATCGCTCGTCCCAGTGCGTTTTGAAAATGAGCAAGAACTGTTTAACAAACTTTAACTTTTGCATTCTATTTCTCTTGGGTAAGAAGACGTGGAATCCACCTAGCCGCGATTTTTTGGAACTCAAGTTACCAACTCAACGGAACTAAACTCAGCCCTTTCAACACAGATTCCCGTTTCCTTACTGATTGTTGCTACAGTGGAGCGGCGATCTCTTTGAATGAGCTCACGAACAGCTACGACATTGCCAGGCGTCATGCTGGAGCGGGGGGTCTTCGGTGACATACTTTTTTCACGCTTTTCTTTGAGCTCAGCCCATCAGGCTTTCAAACGTGGCTATAAAAATGCACTCTCCCCGAACTGTGCACACACTCGATCCCAAATTTCAACTGTTTTAACGTCTTCGTTGGTTAACAACTTTATTATAATGCTTTGCGCAACTGAACGATGAGTCTCTCTTTCGCTCATTGTAAGGATAACTAAACAAACCGGTCAGGCAGCCGGCTCAGTGTTGCCAGATTTGGGCTACTTGAATCAGTCATTTGGCGTTGAAATTTATCCCTTGGCGATTAGCTACATTTTTGGCTACTTCAATGGTTTGTACAGCTTACTCAAAAGATTGAACTTGGGTGCCACACTTTACTTTGGTAGTGTAGAGCAAGTTTCACTCAAATATTTAAACTTTTGCAAGTAACTGTTATATACATATTTAATTATATACCACTTCTGTGAGGAACCGGTTTTCCGGGGATTCTGGTGTGTATCCGGATATTCCCGGGCAAACCTGAGCATTCTTGGGTAATCCCGAGTATTCACGGGTAGTGTGGCCAGATATTTGGAAGAATTTATAGCCCAATTTGAAATTTTCATAGCGAAGATTTTTTTCCATTTCAATACCGAAGATTTTTGATTAATAGTTCAAATAAAGTACATACCATAAATGCTCTAATTGTAGCACAGAAGTCGTTTGAAACAGTAAAAATGTTCGATGCTATTGAACGTTTTGATTGTAAAAATTTTGAAACATAAATTGCGCTTATAATACTAGTTTTAACGGGGGAAAATGTTGAATATGTTTGTTTCCACATGAAAAAAGAGTTGAACTGCATTTTTTTTTAATTTAAAATAAACTGTAAAATCTTTGAGTACCAGAAAAAATATGGCAATGTACGCAAAGTAATTCGTTTGGGTTTTTTGTTTTTGTTAGTTAAATCTATATAATATACCTTTTTAAATTCTGCTAGGAGCTGTAAAAATGACATTATATTTTTTGTTACTGTTATTAATAGAAAGCAATAAATATACTATTGATTCACTATCAAAACCTTTGAATTATTCTTCCGCTCGCTGATTTTTGGCGACTTTGGCTATCTAGCTCCCTATGTTTGGAGATTTTGTCCCGTAAATATCTGGCAACGTTGGCGGCTTGGTCTTGAGTTATCTGGACAGGTTCTCCCCTATTGTTCCCGACGCTCCGCCTATCTTCGACACACTTCCTAAGTCCACAATGAATACCTTCGTATATAAAAAGCTGGTCCTATATAATGCAACATATTTTCGGATCGACCGAAATGAATTAGAGGATAGCTCAGGCGCTAGTAATAGCTAACTGTGCCTATATTTAGCACTTTGTTTCCATTAAATGCAACTTACATACAAAAGACATTATTTTCTATAATTTTTCAATTTATTTTTTCAATCCTGAATACAAGTATCCGGCAAAAAATAATATAAGTTCTTAAACAAGCTACTTCAGACCTTTGTATTTTAAAGGTAAATAAGACTATCTGATTTTGATCATATAAGTTTTAGAGCCTTAATTGCACATTTGTCACCCAAACTAAACAATCATCTTTAATTTTTGCATGGCAAATGCGTAATTAATTAATCAAATAATACTCAGATGAAAAATTTAAAAATACATTTACTGATTTCGTAGGATTTTTTTTTAAATAGTTCAAGCAGAGACACAAGTCACTCACAAAGAACTCGAGCATCCTCCTGAATCATTTAAAACGATCAAATTTCCAAATAAAACAATTGACACATATTTCATCATTACTTTTCATATCGTCGCCGCATTTTTATTCCCCGAAAATATCTTCTAGTGAATTTAGGTCAATGCTCCTTAAATATTTTATGTCCTTACTTTCTCTTGCTCTCAATTTCTCCAGTTGATACGCATTTACATTCAACCAAACATTTGTGTCTGTTAACCTAGCCCAAAATTTCATAGCTTGCGATTTACTATCCTTAAATTTGCGCTGATTTAATGAGAATAGTACTTTCACAACGCTTGTGCAGATTCGCATCTTTCCTCTTTAGAATTTGAAGGACAACACATAAAATCGTCGCTAAAGTGACTATCAAAACAGTTTTATTCCAAAGCGATTGCGAGTCATGAGTAATTTCGCTTCGGGTTAGTAAATGTGTTTTCTTTGAAGTGAAGAATGCTTTTCCGGAAATACTTCCGTTTTAAGATAATATCTGGATACTTGAATTTGGCAGTTACGGTACACAAGAGAAAGCGAAGCAAATAAATCAAAGCTACCAATTAAGCTCTCTCATTTTCATTTTCATGTAATACACTCAACCACTCTTCACTTACAGCACAATCTCATCCACACGAAATCTTTTAAGCATGGAAGTTCAAAAGTGGAAGACAATTTCTTCCAACCTCTTTGCATTTCGAGTAGAAGACATTGTTTGGTCAATTTATCACATGAGTGGCGAATAGTGTTACGGGTCTTTCGAAAATGTTTTCTCTATCTCGTCCACGAAGTGTTTCTTTGCAGTGCGTCGAACAATATATTTGTAAAAGATACTAACCGAATTCTTTCGAGAAAAAAAACAACAGCTCTAAGGACATCCGTCGGTTGATCGTAAAAGGTTAAATCGAAGTAAATTGATTGTCCCTGGATGATAAATATTTTACGAATCGCACATGCCCTATCATAAATAGCTAATACTTTGGAAAATTTTCATTGCCGATAGTGATACTCAAAACAGATAGAGGAGCATCTTGTCAATTTATTGGTTACTGATTAGGATAGCTTTTATGCATATGAGGCGAACGACCAAGGCAATAAATATGTGACATCGTAAAATAGCGCGGATATAAGGTTGATTTAGGAAGCAAACTATATTTTTCGCGTCGTCCTTAAGCAGATGTTTGCTGAAATGACTTTCTGGTAGTATAAAAATTAGGTCATGGTCGAGAAGAGCGAATCAATAAGCTTGAGTGCACGGCTTGCTTTAAGTATCAAAAAATGTGGAATATTTATTGTCTCGTGAATGAACTCAATTCTTGAAACCCATTCCGGTGATGATATTGAATGTTTATAGCATGATTTACAGCAATAAAAATAATTAGTGGAATATTAATTTACAATTTAAAAGAATAAAATTCTATGAAGATATAACCATTATTTTGTTGCGATGCTTGTGGAAATGTACGAAGTAGTGTTTGACGGTACAATTGCACTTTAAAATTTCGAAGAGATTAGAAAGTGTATTGATATTTGTTTGAAGAAAGATTACTGCGAATCAAACGGAGCTCTTATGCAGTAGTAAATCTGACAGATTTAGTTTAGATTACTGAGTATATTTTACTGATTTCGTTTTTCTAAACATGTGCTTTCAAGGAGATTTATTTTTGAAGTAGTTTTCACAATGAATAGTTATGCAAGTGTTGCGAAAAATACATGCAGTCTCATAGGACGTCCGCGAAAAAACGTAAATTGAACGGGTTTCGTCAAGGTCAGTGAAATGAAAATAAAGTAAAATCTGCGGAACAGTACTAGTGAACTATGAAAACCAAAATTAATGATGTATGTGCGGTAAAGTGTGAAAAACTCGCTACGAAATGTGCATCAGCTGCTATTAGATTACGTGATGTTTCGTGGAGATCTATTGTCGCACTAAATGGATTGAGAATTAGCCGCATATGGTTGTTTTATATGAAAAAGCTAGTTGACATTAGTGCCACTGTTTTTTGGTCATCGTCAACTATAGTAAGTCGAGCAGTTTTTTTTAACTTTTGTGTCCGTATTGTGTACGCAACACCACAGTATGACGGAAAACCTTAGTCAAAATGACAGTTACGAATAATTATTATTTTTACAAAAAAAAACTAACGTTTTAGGTGTATTTTAGCTAAAAATCCGCACATGAAAACTCCGTGCATATCGTCATTGTCTGATGGAAATATTAGATTGACCATACATTGTGAAGTCAGAAAGAGGATGAACGTAGCATTGATGCATTGAACTGAGACTGACAGTTGACGAAGATGCACGTACATTTGTACGTACAGTGGCTCAATAAAGAAGTCGGACACATACCTACTTACATTTCAAAAGAGAATAAACAGCACAAGAATGCACTTCAGACAAAAACTAAATATATTTTTTTAAGTGCATATCATTTATTTATGAAAATTAAAAACATTGAAAACATAACTCAATTTCATGATATTATAAAAATTAAAAAGTAAAAATGTGTATAAAATTCATGCCAAAAAAGAATTCGGACACTTAATTCTTTATAAAGTTTAAAATATTATTAAAGGTTTCTAGTATTTGGTTGGCAAAGCATTATTTTTCCTTATGGCTGTTAGTCTTGGTGGCATGGACTCTACAAGTTTTTTACAAAGGGAAGGATCAATTTTGGCCCGTTCGGTTTGAAGTGCTGACTCCAATTGTTGCTTGTTCCTAATAGTATGATTCTTTAACTGGTTCTCCAAATAAGCCCATAAATGTTCGATAACATTTATATCGGGGAATCGCGGAGGTGTTTCCAACACATGCGAACAATTGTACAGCAGCCATAATCGTATATTGAGCGCTTTGGGCTTTGGTTCGTTATCCTGGTAATATTGGAACTTCTCTTTTATTCCCAATTTGATTGCACTCTGTAACAAATTTTCTTCTAGAATGTTCAAATACTTTGTTTGGTCCATAATTCCATTGATTACACAAAGATTACATGGGCCAGCTGCGGACATGCAGCCCCAGACCATCACTGACCCACCTCCATGTTTCACAGTAGACTGTAAATTGCGCTCTTGGAGCTCTTGGTTAGGTTTTCACCACACATAACATTGTCCATCGGACCGAAATATATTAAATGTACTTTCATCTGCGAATAACACAGTAGACCAAAACGAAAAATCTTTGTTTTTGTAGCTTTTTGCGAATTTGAATCTGTTTTTTCGATTACACTTGCTTTTAAACGGTTTTTTACGGGCTACTCTCCCGTGTAAATTTCTTCTTCTCAAAACTAGCCTAATAGTTTCGGGGTTTACATTTTTCTTAAGATATTCCGATACTTGTTTGGCTAGTTTAGGAGCACTAAATTTCGGGTTTTTATAAATTTTTTGTACAATCCATCGTTCATCTGACTTTGAAAGTACACTAGGTCTACCACTTTTTTGTTTATTTTCCACTGATTTTGAAGATTTAAAACGTTTAATAATGTCATGAACTGTAAAGTGTGCCATATTTACGGTTTTCGCAATATCACGGACCGATTTCCCTTCTTTATAATATTTTATAACAAGTTGTCTTACTTCTAAAGAACTTTGGCCACATTGCCTTCCCATTTTCAATTTTAAGCTCACAATTTCACACAAATAACAAATTCAGGCCTTTAAATTGATTCA
Source organism: Nemotelus nigrinus (assembly GCA_947369275.1). Taxonomy (NCBI): domain Eukaryota; kingdom Metazoa; phylum Arthropoda; class Insecta; order Diptera; family Stratiomyidae; genus Nemotelus; species Nemotelus nigrinus. The sequence goes on along the minus strand of OX376374.1, from coordinate 22,999,401 downwards.
GTTGAATGCGCAAAGCTGTCAAGTACATGAAATCCGGGAATTCCCGTTTTAAACACACAAGCAAAAAGAGTACTGCCACCGGTCCGAGTTCTTTTTTGGCATGAATTTTACGCACATTTTTGCTTTTTAATTTTTATAAAATCATGAAATTGAGTTAAGTTTTCAATGTTTTTATTTTTGATAAATAAATGATACGCAGTTAAAAAAAATATATTTAGTTTTTGTCTGAAGAGCATTCTTGGGCAATTTATTCCCTTTTGAAATAAAAGTAGGTATGTGTCCGACTTCTTTATTGAGCCACTGTATTTAGTTACAATTGTTAAAGTTTCCGCTATTGTTTTGTTGTTTTTGGCTGAAGCACACAATGCTCCTGTCTTCTGCCTCAAACACATACATATTGGGTCATTCTAGGCGAGTTGAAGTCGAAAGTGGATAGTTTCATATCCGCTCAATGCTTGCATGAAACTGCCATGGTTCAGCCAATAAGAAAATGCGAAGATGTATTCGTGTCAGCATAAAGATTCCAAAACCATCATCCAAAAAAAATAAACAAAAATAAGCCAGAAAACTCTAGTGAGTAATTGCTAAAAATACGTTTTTATCTGCGTTTATAAACTTCATGAATCCAGCTCTGGTGTTTTTACCGATGAGTTTTCGAATTTTCTTAAATCCAAAAAATTGTAAAAATTTTATTCTCCTAAGAGACTTCAATATCAATATTTTATCTAATGTTCCAGAAGTTGATTATTTTGCAATAAAAAAATGCTATCTTTCTAGCATAAATATCAATGACACGATTATATATGATCCTCTGGAAGTGGCTAATCTATTTAACGATCACTTCCCGTCTGGTGCGAATAGTTTCATTTTCGAAAACTCTGTTTATAGTTCGCTATGTCGTGATGCTGCTTTCAGCCGTGAGCTTTCCTCGGCGAGTAGCTTTTTTTTGGAAGATTTTTCAGCTTCGTAAATTTACAAAGTTATCATGTCCCTAAAGTCGAAAACTTCAACATTGTATGACGGCATCTCCAGTAAAATTTTAAAACATATCGTCTACAAAATTACTGATATTTTGTGCTTCTTATTTAATTTTAGTATTCAGAAGGGCATTTTCCCAGATGCGCTATAAGTTGCGGTTGCTATACCCTTTCATAAAAAAGGCGATAAAACTAATTTATGTAATTGCAGACCCATTTGCTTGCTATCTGTTTTCTCAAAAATAATAGGAAAAGGTGTCTAATCGAGGTTGCTATTATTTCTAAATAAAACTAACCTCCTTAATAGCTGTCAGTTTGGTTTTCTGTCAGGAAAATCCAGTGAAGTTGCTTCATAAAATGTTCTCTCTTAACGAGTCCGACATTCCCGCAGCTCTATTCATTGATATCACCAAAGTCTTTGATTTGGTAGACCACTCCATCTTTCTACAAAAACTTCATAGTGTAGAATACGAGGCAATAAGCAGAAAATTATAATAAACACCATATTGAGCTCTGATACGACTATAAATATTCGAGTACCTCAAGGCTCAGTTCTGTCTCCACTTTTATATCTAATCTTTATCAATTCACTATTTTATCAAGACTTCAATGGCAAAATTAAAGTTTTTTCAGATGACGCTGCCCTATCCTATTCTAACAGCAGTTGCTTCGATACCAATGTCAAAGTTAGGCACGATATTGACATTCGTTTATTCCAAAAGCGAACTGTTCTCCAAACTATTTTGTTATTGAAAAAGTTGATAGTTTTAAACATTTGGAGGTTTCATGGGCACTAATTTAAGTTTGAGATTTTGTTTTTAACCATCCCGCAAAACAATTCCAATTTGATTCTGCTTTAGGAGACTTATTCCGCAAAACGATCGAGTTTCCCGTATCAATTATTCTCTGCTTTGATAAGCTTTAGAGATGATATACGTTGTCTATGCTGATTTATAGACAAGAAGGGAACCATGATCACAATTCAATAACATTCTATATTTAAAAACATATTTTGATAGCATCATTAGACCACTTTATTAATTGAGGTTATACTGCCCTCATACAGCTATAAAATTAGTCTGCAAGTGGTTGTTCCTATCTAAACTACAATATGGTTTATGTTGTTAGGGTGGTACACATTTAACTAAGACGGATCCAAACATGCCATTCGCATTATTTTCAAAGTCCACCGTAGAACTCCAAGTTTCAACCTACTCAAATTACTAGAAACACTTCCTTTACGACACTAATATTTTTTTAAGGTTTTATAATTTTTTTTTGCGAGAAGTCAGGCTATAAAAAACCTCAAGTTTATGTTTTAACTAGCCTACGGGTAAAAACGAGGGAGTTTGATGGTAGCTCCTGTTTGCAATTCATAGCACTTTGTCCGCTTTTACAGCATCGTTGCTCATCGTTTATTTAAGCTTTTTCCGTCAATTATTAGATATGAATCTAGAAAGTTAGTGTTTCTATAAAAAAAAAGTTATATCGTGATTATTCTCCATCGATACCTTGGATATTGAGAAATCTTTAAATTCACTTGTTTTCTTTTGAATGCTATGGCTTGCTTTTTCATGTTCGAGGTGCTTTAATTTGTTTTTGATTCACTTTATTGGTTCCCCACCACACAAACACTAGACACTTCAAACAAACACCAAATTTAACAAACACCAAGTAGGCTAAGATAGTTGTAATTTTTGATGTTTGTAGCATGTAAGGTTAGTATATTTTTAATCTTCTAGAATAAACAATAAAAATATTTTTATATCACTTATTCAATTTTATTTATTATTTGGAAGAAATATACACTTCCTAAATTGGAGGAAATATACGCTTCCTTAAGCTCTTTTAGCATTGTATCATATAAAATCGTCTATGGTAAAATCAAACGAAAATGCTCTGATTATTTTTTTTCCGTTATATTATCATTAGGTGGCAAGCATGCTTGTACTTTTAATTCTCTGGATTTCATGGGTGCATCTAGCTTTAAGTCTACGCACATGAAATAAAGAATATTATTATTATTATTATACCTACCATATATTTTTTATATCTTGATTTGGGAAAAAAAATATCCTTAATATGCTGAATCTCTGTTTGAAACAAATCACTTCACTTGAATAACATGATACAGCCAGGCACGGATAACGAAATGTCATCATGTTCAGTTACTCATAAGTCAACGCGAAAATATGGCTTTTGTAAGAAAAGTAAAGACAAATTAGGTTAATCTTATTATGATACAAAGTATTAATTCATCACGATGTAAATGATGTGAGGCAAAGTCTCTAAGGTCCATTTTCATAACAATTCAAATTTCAATTCAAGGCCGAATTCCTGGAAAACTATGATGATAAGGGTAGATGATATTAGTGGAGAGTTCTATATCTAAAGCAGAATCATACGAATTTTATTCTCACCATGGTTTACATGTTTGCAAAGCCGTCGCTCCGAAAATTCATTCACGTTTAATAAGTTTATTCTATTCATGTCCTTTCTTCTTAACATTCATAATCTTCTTGGTATTCATAATATTCATCCACTAGTCAAAATGACATCGTACATCTGCTCCTGACAAACTTTTCATTATTTCATCCAAGTCGTCTCACTAGCACAGTTTTAATTAACAATAGAAAACCCTTAAATCCTCCATAAAACTTCCACTGAATTCCTTAACAATCGACTTTGCCGATCCCTTTTTATCCTGAAGGAATTTCTTCGTTCTCTCTAAGACAGGACTAGAAAGGCAGCCAGGACGTCTTTACGACGTGACCAACTGCTCGACAAAGCCCAATGGCAATGTGTATCCTTGACCTATATTCCATGCTATCCGACTATCTATCTTCACAGCAACTTTCCCGACTATTTCCGTGAAAATTCATCAAAGTTTAGTTACTATGAAGACTAAAACATTTTATGAAATTTACAGGTGGCAAGCAGCGTCGTGACGTGACGAAGAAGTTATTGCGGTAGCGGGAAAGTTTTGTGAGGAGATTAGCAGCTGCAAGTATTGTAAGCGTCTTATATAAGACTAGTAGAGTTGCGATGAAATCGTACACGTATGATGTAAAAATAAATAGAATAGTTTTGTCATTCATTGGCTAAGGAAGGTTATGAGAAGATGGAAGGGTGTAATAAAGCTGCAAGGCTTAAGTGCGGATAAAGTTGTTTCGCTTCTTTCTGCTTTCGATTTTCACTATACCAAGGCACCAAATGGTAAATTCATCGTACGTTCGAAAATTTAAACCGATTGTACACATACAGCACAGGTCGTTGCACTGCGAGTGATAATTTTTGCAAATCCATTACTCAGTCTACCTCGCGAATGTGGATCAGAACGAAATGCTGGCTGAAGCGTTCAAGAACGTTGAAATTGTATGCTCGAATAAAATTGCGTGTGTTGTTTCTGGCTGCCTATTGCGAAAATTCTACTTCCGAACGATACAAAGTGAAATTATGTCTCAAGGTTATTGTTTTGTTCTCACTGCGAAAAAAGTCATTCGCTGAGAAAAGCAAATGTTTTTGTTTTCAGGCGGATGAAAAAAACAAATTGTGTGTATGCGAGGCTATAGATGTTAAGCATTTTAGGTTCACTGCCTTTTGAATAACCACATAAATTGACATCTCAACGAATACCGAGAACAAGTGTAACACCTTGTTAGTTACAGTAAACGCTATTTGAACCGAATGGTGCTACAAAGATGTAAAATACATTGAAGTAAATAATGACTGCAAAAGACAATACTTTAATGCGCGAGAATGGATTCGCGTCAGAAACAAGACAGCAGTGACGGCTTCTAACATAAAAATTTGGGTCGCCCAAAGCAGAAGTTATATTTCATAAGTTTAAGCTTTGGTAAAGCAAATAAAATTTGATCTTCGTACAAAAAAAATATTCCAAGAAAAACCACGAAATATGCTTGAGCATTGTCATCAAGAAAAAGAAAGGATGTAATTGGGGGAGGCGAAAGACAAGTGTATTATAAATTAATGAGCCTTAAAAATATTATGTTTCTAAAATCAGCAAACAAGCGCAAATACTAATTCTCAAAAGCGTATACATACAAAGCAATAACATTTTTATATTCATTTTTTCATATTATGGGTTTAACAACAGTAAAATAATTGATTATCTCAGCACAAAAAAATATAATTTTTCTTCAACCAATTTCCGTTATTTTGCTTTTATAGTCCAGTCAAAAAATCTCAAAGAATGACCCAACCTCCGGAAAAATCCAAAAGTTCTGAAACTTCGCACATTGATTTATACGTACTTAAGGATGAATACACCAAAAGTCCTTAAGAATATGAATGAAGCGAACTTTAGCGGCAATAAGCGAAAACAGGACAGTTTTTTTTTTTGGTTTTTCGATAATATCTCGAGAACCGCTGGTCGGAGGCACAAGTTGACTTGATACGTAATTAAAGCTTATTAAATTAACAACAAAAATGATTTTAAACATTTTTCTTGTATTTGCAATGGCTCCCGAGTTATAGGGCGCTAAAGTTACTATTTTTTTTTTTAGAACTGTCGAGGAGCATGTCATTCCTGTCATGTCCCCCACCCAAATACCATTCTTTGATTCCAAATCTTACCCGGCGGTTAGTTTCAACCAGGTATCACTGCTATCCACGTCGTTGCGCGAGTGTGATGTGTCATAATTCGTTTCTTTATTATTTTTTGTGCGTTCTTACCATTTTCGTTCGGTTAGTGCCTAGTGTTTTATATAGTAGACGTATGAGGTTTTTACATAATTGACTATAAAATCAAAGAAAACTGTTTTTATGCGACAAATTTCTTGGTTTACCTTGTGGTGTAACAACTGTTGGTTTGCAAGGAATCATATCGTTACTGAAAAGATAATTTGAGTTCTTAGTTTTTTGGTATTGAGAAAATTAAATTACACACTGAGAGCCGAAAAGAGTACACGCGAGATGAGTCTAAAAAGGCATTCCTGAAACAGCTGCCTGCTGCAGACCCCTCTTCATCAGCACAAGGTAGCTCGTTGCTCCAAACAAAGTTGTCGGTGGAATCATTATTTCGATTCAAAACAAAATGTTTCTTCTGTGGAAATGTTACTGGTGAAGAGTATTTTAAAAACAATTAAAAAACCTATTTTAGTCCACAGAGATGCATTTTATTGTGGAAGCATGGAGATGATGACGCAAAATGATTACACAAGGTGGTGTGACCGAAAGATTCGCCGACAATCCCAACCATTTGCCGGTGTTATGTAGTTTAAGCTGTTAAGCATTATGGTGACACAGCTGCATGGTGGTGTTTGATGGCTATTCAGTCATCCCATCCAGTACAAAGAAAGCTGAACAAGATTTCGTCAGTTGGCATAGACTTTGGAAAAAAAAACAGTAGTAACAGTCAAACAGGATGATTTTCTTTCTAACGAAAAGAATAAATCGGGACTCCGAACTAATGGCTACAATGGCAAAACTTCGGCCGGTTGATGCTAAACATTACACAACATCGAAGATATTCATCTTCAAGCAACTTGACTCTTGCTCACACGTCTTCGTTAGAGTCGACTCTGTTCGTCCACCACTCATTCCACCGTACGACGGTCCTTTCAAAGTCCTAGCCAGACATACCAATTATTACACTCTGGAAATGAGAAACAAATCCGTCAATGTTTCGATTAACAGGTTCCAGCCCTGTTACAACCTGTTGACAAACCTTCCATGAACCAACAAACATCAGATGCTTGGACGGCACTATTACCACCTTCAGCTCCCGAGAAGAGACCAGCGAGGAAGGTTACATTCGCCCCGTACGTCTTTTAAGCTGGGCGAACCACAAAGATGCCACTCTCCTACGCCTCGCGATAACGCGTAAAACACTGGCAGGGGAGTATTGTGGATACACAAACATAAACACATATCATTCTCACATTCCACTACTCACCACACTACTTTACATCAAACACACTACACGAAAATATTGTACATCAAGTAGGTTAAGTGAAAAATGTTTGAATTTTAGAAAAATATTTTGTGTTGTCAATTAATTTTTGATATGGGTTGTCAAGTAATTTTTCATGTAGGTATCGCTGTAAAATTTTTGGATAAATAAAGTTTTAGTTGTGTGAAACTTCCAATTTCACTTTGAATTACTTCATATTAAACTGCTCAACGATCAAGTAAGCAACCAAAGTACCATCAAATTCAATTTTGGCTTGGGAATGAACTGATTTCTGTAAAGTGGGGTTAGAAGCTAGAAAGCGATCAGCTGATCACTGTGACAGCAAAAGATCCAGCAGCACCTAAAGCTGTCCTCAACATCATTTGTTGCAAATGTATAGGGATGCCATTAATTTGCCTTGTATAGTATACATGAATTAGTTGTCATGTTCTTCACACCATCATCTCATGCATAGTTACTTATTTTTACTGTGTTTCAGTCAGCAAGTGCAGAAGCCGACCAAGATGAGCTGATTGCAGGGTCATCAGCCAAGAAGCAATCAAGTATTGATTGATTTTTGTGTGTATTTCATTGTTTAGTATAAATCATGTCTTTTTTTTTATACAAAGTTTGGAATTTAATCTCCTCAGTCATCCTTAGTATCCAAACATGTAAATAAACTATTGCCAAATATTAATAAAAAATACCATATTGTGCCAAGTGCCAAATATTACAAGTGCCAAATATTACAAGTGCCAAATATTACTAAAAAATACCATATTGTACTGCGATTGGGTGGTTTTTCAAAAACCGCTATCTTTAGCGCCCTATATCTCGGAAACCATTGGGAATACAAGATAAATGTCATCGTTTCAATCATTTTTGTTGCAAATTTAATAAGTGTTAATTTTGTTTATAGTCAACTTTTACCTCCGACCAACGGTTCTCGAGATTTTAACGAAAAACCAAAAAAGTGCTCTGTTTTCGCTAATGGCCGCTAGAGCTCGCCTCATATTCATGAGGACTCTTGGTATATTCATCCCTAGGTGCGTATAAATCAATGTGCAAAGTTTCAAAACTTTCGGATTTTTTCCAGAGGTTAAACTTGTTTTGGCAGGACTATTAATGAAAAAGTATTGGAACGTCATTGAGCTTCAAGCCAAATGTATTTAAAAGCTAAACACTTTTCTTCAACTGAAAATTTATTTATCTTAGCACGTCGCACCAAATGGATTCCTTAATTTCAAAGCTAAGAAACTGTTCATTACGTATTTCGAAGTAACTCCTGTTTTGATTTGAGATTGTATACGCAACTAATGAAAAACTTAAAATTGATTGAGGCAGGTAGTAGTAAAGTGCTTAACATTAATTATTTATCTCTCTTATTTTTAGGTGACATTAGTCAATTCTATTGGTATTGCCGGGCCTACCCTACCACTCCTGACGAGCCGCCACTGCAAGACGGAGACGAACATTTTGCAGGACGAGAATAACGTTCGCTCTGAATTTCAAATCGAAACATTTTTGTTTTGTGTAGCCCTTCACCTATTTACTGAAACCAACTAAAGCACGCTATTGGCAGAAAACTGTCACGTCCATCAAACTAAATCGAATATATTGTGCCTAATCAGCCGGAACAAAGTTTTTTGGGGCCGATATAAATCACATCAAACCAGTTCTATTTGATTTCGTCCTATTTTGTTAAATGAAAAGTCAATGATTAAATTATCCCCCTATTCCTATACTGGCGGCGGTATTTGGGTTAACTCGAACATGACAAACAGTTCTGAATCGAAAAATTGATAGTCATAATATACATAAGTCGAGTCAATATTCTGTTCGTGAAGATTTTGATAGCGCTCACTCATGGAACATCTTACGTCGACAAATTGCCGAAATCACTTTAACGTTCGTAAGTGGGTCGTACCTTGCTTAAATGCCGTCTCTCTTTATTGAAATTTTATGCTTATCTCAGTGTCATGTATGATTTGTGTTGCTTTTAGTCCTCAAGCTGGGAGAACATGATTGGATCAATTGAGGTTATTTTTTTAGGAAAACACTACCAGAAAACTTGCTTCTTTGTTAACTGAGGAGGCGTTTCCCAGTGGATACGTCGAGGAAAATAGCGTCTACATGTCTTGTAACTAATGCTTTCAGCAAAATGAATGCGTTTTCAAATGAATCTATTCCATATTATTTCACTCCATACACTTACATCAAAGATTATACGTATATAAAACCCGAAAAAAATATAAGTCAACGCATGACTCCATTCCCCAATGGATCGGCGATGAATCCAATCCTGTGACAAGAGAAAACCGACAAATCTTTCTGAAAAATATGGAGCTCTCTGCCACCAGTATTAATGTGAGTAATTTTTCATTAGGTATAAACGCCGGGATGTATTGTCTACGTTTCTGCTGAATTTTTTCGACTGGCCATCGTTCACACCTCAACCAAGTAAAATTTTGAATAGATAACTCAGTGCCATTTTTCCAGCATCTCTCCTCACTATGCTAGCGAAAGCATTTTGTGACGATTTATGGAATTATCATTTGGAAATAAGCGCCTGAGCGACATGCAATCTCATTTATAATACGTTTTTATATGAAACTCTCGCAGTTGGAATCATACATCACTTCTGCTTTGCAGCCATTATATTTATAACAGACGGTCGAGAGTAAAAGTGGTCACAACGTCCAAGAGAAAGTAACATGAAATGAGATGAAAAGGATATCCCCTGAACAGTACCATTAAATTCACTCCTCGGTTTTAATGTATTGACTCGATGGCATCATAGATAATGTACTTTATGAGCAAAAGAAGAGCCAATTTTAATGCAACTTTCATTGCGTTATGCATCTTGTGAAATACGAGCGCATAAACAGTTGTGCGAAATTGTCGCAGTGGGTCTTGTGAAATGTGCAGTGTATAAAAGTGTCTCGACATAATAAAAGTCAACTTTTCACATTGCCCCTGGGATGAAAAGTGTGGTATTAAGTTGTTTTCTGCTAAGGTTTTGTAGGGCTTCATATAAAATTGTACATCACATTGCAGAGTTTTCTTAAATTAATTTATCGAGCTCGACAGCATGGAAAATGTGGAGAGAAAGTAATTTGTTTAAATGACCTATACCGATGACATTTAGAGTTTTAAAGTTTGGGCTTGTCATCTGGTGCAAAGTAGATAAATTTGAAATGATTGTCGAGAAAATAGAAGTGTTTGAAAACACAGGGGGTCTAGTCTCCGAAATTAGACAAAAATTGAAACACGAAACTGAAATTAAGTGCAAAATAAGTACAGTTGTCGTCAAGCTTATTAATGATTCTTTTTTCCTTCAAATATTTTTAAAACACAAAAATGTTGTAAAAATATTTAAAAACATCAATGAAATGTTGCGAAAAAAACAGTGATAAAAGCTTGCAAGTAGATCTGAAACAAATAAACTCAAGTGCATTATCTCACGGAAAAGATCTAATCTCTGCGTGGTGCACAGAAAATGTATACATTAAAACCTGACACTAGGGATAGTCCCACTAGACCAAAAGTTTTGCAGCACATGCGTCCCCTAGTGGCAAAAAAATCTCTGCCTGAGGCACCTGCAAAATCGAATCTTAGACCAACGTGAAAATATCCATAATTTGAAGTCAACCCGATAAACACTGAAAAAGAGGGCAGATTATCCTTGAAATACCAGTATTTATGTCAATGAAAATCATTTTTTAAATTAAAATATAATATTTCAATAGAAGCATCCAAAAAGCATTATCAGTGCGAGTCAAATACAACGTATTGTAAAAAATAAAACGATCAGTAGCATAAAAACTCAATAATTTTCACGGTACTCTTTATCCATTTATATACTTCTTTACTTACATATCAATGAAATTCAAAATATAAATTCTATTCACTGAGTAAACAAATGGAGCCAAGACCCGATCAAAACAGCGAAGAGCCTGGAATACTACTTGGCAGAGCTAAGTCTTTACTTTGACGAATGGGCCATCAAACCAAATAGCAGTAAGGCTCAGCTATGAGTATTTCGGAATACTTTTAAATATCGGGGACCCTAAATTATTCGCAACAAGACCAAGCAGCTTTAGGATTTCCCTGCCGCATCGCATAAGTATCCCGGGATTATTTTCCATGAATTTTGAAAGTTTAATCCTTATGTGCAGCAAATCAATGATGCCAAATCTGTACTTCAGCGCAAAGTCCATTTCCTATCAGACAGTCATCCGACCTATCGTGACTAATGCCTCCTCATCCAGGATCACCTGTTCAAAGACTGCCATGGCAGTAACGGAGGGGATATACGAACATGAGAACGGACTTATTTGGTAAGATTTCGGTGTAATCAGGTTAAATTATTTACAATTAGCCATAGGTTAGGTTTTACTATTATTTTAAGGTATAATTTATTCGAATTCGGCCAGGGACTCCCAATAATTGTACAGGCTGAGTAGTATTATTAGCATGTAGGATAAGAAATGTGCATGAAAAATAATCATAACATAAAAATATGACACAAACCGGCAGGGCGAAATAGTATAGCCAATATATAAATATTTATATATTTATATTATATATATATATATATATATATATATATATATATATATATATATATATATATATATATATATATATATATATATACTACCGTGCAAAAGTATAAGGACATCACCTAAAAAAGCGATTTTTGGAGTTTGTGATTGTTTTTTATGGTGTTTAATAGCTTTTTATGATCAAATTTTGTATATAAACTAGAAAATATACTATTTTGCTATGATTTATGTTCATTGAATGCAAATTTCACATAAAAATTGTTAAAAATACCGAAAATATCAAGACAAGTCAAATCAGGTTTTTTTCATCAATGTGTCCACCTCGTGCTTTGATGATTGCAGCGCAAATTCTTGGTAGCTTTTCGACCAATTTTTGAAATGTTTCAGTTGCGAGATTGTTCCAAGTCACTATAAGACTGTCGAACAACTGTTTTTCACTGGTCACCTGCATGTTCTTCACCTGCCGGTCGAGCTCATCCCATAATAAATCGATCGGGTTGATGTCAGGGGATTGCGGCGGCCAATCCATGATTTTGAGCAGACTTTTCTCTTCCTTGGATCATACATAGTTTATGTACAGATGGGAGATGTGCTTGGGATCATTATCTTGTTGAAAGGCAAATCCATTGTCGATCAAACAAATGCCAGATGGAACGGCACATCGTTGCAGAATATTGTGATAGTGTTCCTTCCGCATTATTCCGTCGCTTTTGACCAGTTCTCCAACACCATCGTAGTTGAAATACCCCCAGACCATCACGGAGCATCCGTCTTGTTTAACTGTTGGCGCAATACATTGGGGATTAGACCGCTCATCTATATTTCGACGAACATACTGGCGCCGCCTGGATCCAAAAATCTCGAACTTTGATTCATCGGTCCATAACACAGATTTCCACTGATCTATTGGCCAGTCTTTATATTTTCAAGCAAACAATAATCTTTTCCGCTTGTTTTGTGGTCGTAGAAGTGGTTTCGTCACAGCAAAGCGACCAAAATAGCCCTTTTCTCGCAAACGACGTTTGACAGTATCCCCTGAAATTGGGTTCGTCAGGTTTTCGTTGATTTCAGGAGGAATATCTGGTGCTATTTTGAACGGATTTTGCTTGCTTATCAATAAAATGTGTCGATCATCAGCTTGAGATGTATTTTTTTGGTCGACCAGAGCGTTTTCGATTCATATTTGAGTTGGTTTCGGCGAACCGCTTCAACGTGGTTTCAACTCCACACTTTGAAATACCAATAATATTTGCGATTTCACGAATTGTTTTCTCACTTTTCTCAAAATAAATATTTGTGAACGTTTTTCAAGTGAAATTTCCTTTTTTCGAGACATTTTCAACGAGCACAGTCAGTTTTGCGCGTGTAAACAATAACGGGAATGAATTTGACAGTTATAGTGCACAAAGAACCGTTATTTTTTTGATAGGAACTCAAATGATCCAGAATGACTGTTTAAGACATTAGCGCCCATATTTGAATAGATTAAATTAAATAATAGTTATAATATTTGAAATTACAGCGCAAAAATAATGCTACTTAAAAATAAGAACTTTTGGTTCCTTCTTAATTTCATCATTTTGACTAATAATAATCAGCTGATTTAATGCTGATGCATGTAAATCATACTGAAAAAGTATATTTTCTAGTTTGTATACCACATTTAATCATAAAATGTTGCTGCACACAATAAAAACAATCACAAACTCAAAAAATCGACTTTTTCGATTATGTCCTTATACTTTTGCACGGTAGTGTATATATATATATATATATATATATATATATATATATATATATATATATATATATATATATACATATATGTATATATATATATATATATATACATATATATATATAAATGTATATATATATATATATATATATATATATATATATATATATATATATATATATAGATATAGATATATATATGTGTGTGTGTAATAGTATAGCCAATAATAAATAAATATTAAACTACTGTACAATTGAAATAAAATAATTTTTTTTTCTTTTTCAATAGGAATGAGAAAATTTTGGAAAAAGGCACTAATTGGTTTTCCTTTTTTTCCGGGAACATTGAACTTGAATTGAATTATCGAAGCGAATTTAACAAGTCAAGTAATAGTTTTACAATTTAGTGCATCATTTATTATACTACATGAAAGTAAATACAAAGAACCTAAAACAAAATGAAGATGTTGGTTGATGTAGAACTTGTGAAAGGGTTGATGTAGAACTTCTTATATCCTTCAACGCCATGCATTTCAACTCTGATAAAAATTTTTTTCGGTTTCAGAAGGTTTTGGAATTTTTATTCCCTAATTTATGATCGAATTTTTATATTGAGATTTTAAATCTAACAAATAATTCCTGCTCAAACCACGACTCGAACCCCTGGCCCCATACTTCAAATGCTTTACTAACTATAGCTGCTTACTCTTAAGCGTCCCACACACTGTCAGATTAACTGCAGACGTTGGTCTATCAGGCCATCGAAACTGCCCACTCACACATCAGTTCACCTGATGATCGCGGACTGCAGTTGAAGTGGACTGTAGGTGTGTGCCAGGCAAAAGGTAAAGATCTAACGACAGTTCAGTCAACAGACATGAACCTGTTCAATCTATGCCTCAAGCTCATTCCACCACTCACTGTCAGTCGGCCTGCAGGCGTGTGTACTGATACGTTCAAATTCATTAGTACCTAACAGTCGCACGGCAGGTCATTTTTTGAATTGTTTTCATCAAGTACTTTTGGACTGAACGAAGCCATGGACAACAAACCCCCTTTTATTACCGCGTTTATTGAGTTGTATCATCAATATTCATGTCTGAGGAAAGTTAAAGATGATACGTATTCAAACAAAAGACTAAATGATGAAGCGTACGGTGTTTTGCTGGAATTTTACAAAAAAAACTGTTCTTTGTGCGACTGTACATACGGTAAAAAAAAGATCAACAATTTGCGAAGTTCGTTTAGGAAGGAGTTGAAAAAAGTAAAAAACTCTTAATCGGGATCTTCAGCAGATGATTCATACATATCATCATTTTGGTATTGTTTGTTTGTCTGGTTTGTCTTCACAAAGTACTCATAACAAGTACAAAGCGCAACATTTACGACAACGCATTTTTTCAAAAACTGAAATGTGTGGGGCCCTCTGTTCGAGCAGTTTTGTGTCAGTACACAGCCTGCAAGCTAAAATCTATGGTATTAGCCTGCAGGCATGAGCTATACAGTGTGTAGCGTCTTCAGGCACACAACTGCGGTTCCTACTTCAGCCTGCAGGCAGTCGGTGGGTAAATGTGTGGTGGTGTGAGATGTTGGCCCTACGATAATCGTATAAGACAACGGCCTCAAGGTTAACTGATAGTGTGTGGGGCGCTTTAGGCCTGGTGCGGACGCTAGGTTTTGTACAACGTTTTATCTGCGCAGTCTAAAACGTTGCAGACCAAACGTTGCGTGTGGATCAGCCCTGCCAGATTTGGCGATTTACCGCCATTTTGGCTACTTGAATCAGTCATTTGGCTTTGATATTTACGCCCTCGCGATTGGTTACATGTTTGGCTATTTCAATGATGAAAACGATATTTTTCGTTATTGCATTAAATTTATACAGCTTGCTTGAAAATTTAAACATTGAAGGTGAATTTTCTGTGATGCTGCACATAAAGACAAAATACAGAAATAAAATGAAGCTAACTCCTTAGAAGCTGCTCTTTCAGTAAAAATATTTGAGTTTAACAGAAATATATTTTACATTTAGATATATTTGAATATTTTTTACATAGATATATTTGAATTTTTTGGCAGATATCGATCTTTCGAGGGTAATCTGCCCTCTTTTTCAGTGTCTAAATTTATGTTTTAAAAATGTTGAGCCTTCAAAGCGCATATTGGAACTGTTTATTTCGATTCGAGTATGCATAAAAAAGACTCCAGTGATAGCAATGATTCCGAAGAATTAGGGGGCAGATTGGGTTTATTATTAAACTAGTGCAGGAAAGACCTTTTAATTGTAAGAATTTTGAAGCTTATTTTGCGCTTTTAATACTTTTTTTAACGGCGGAAATGTTGAAAATGTTAAATAATTTTGTTCCAAAATATTTTTTTACATGTTTTTTTTTTTGCAAATATTTGAATTTAAAATAAGCAATGAAATCTCTGTGTATAAGAAAAAGATGAAAAAGGATGATTTATTTTGATTTTCTTAAAAACTGTAAAGTTTAAAGCTTCAGGTAGTGTTATTTATGTAAAGCGATTAATACACTAATGATTCAGGATCAAAATTGTTTGATTATTCTTCGTTTCGATCATTTTGGCGATTTTGGCTATCTCAGCTCCTTCATTTGGCGACTTTACCTCTAAAATATCCGGCAACGTTGATGTGGATAGGAAAATTGTGCAATTTTGAGAGCTACACGGAGACGGTAAAGTTATAGTTATTCGTGAATTGTGCTGACAAGTCGGTATGTGTGGACGATTAGCTACGTTTTTATTCATTTTTAGCGAGAATCGCAGACCTTCGGCAATGTTCCCGGGAATGTCTGACTGAGTTTATTGCGTTGTATGAAAGTTTTCCATTTATTTGGCGTATGAAATCCAAAGAATATAGTGACAGGGACAAAAAGAAACAAGCGTATAAGATTTTGGTAGATAAATTCAAATAAATTGATGCTTGAAGTTGTGAAAAAAAATTAACTCTTTGACGAGTGTTTACCGAAAAGAGTTGGCAAAAGTAAATAAATCTCATCGATCTGGGTCTGCAGAATACGATATGTACAAGCCATGTCTCTTGTATTTTGATTTGTTACACTTTTTAGAGGATCAAGAAACAAAAAAAAAATACAGGAGTACCATTGATGATCTACAATTGGTGAAGCATTAGGAAAAGAGGTAAAAAAAAAAGTTTTCCCTTTATGTAAGCACTTTATTTACCTGAATATTTAAAATTCACCATTAATTATTTAAGTTTACAAATTTATCTTGCCAAGGCACAGACCTTTCATTATTAAAGTAGTCTTTGAATTTATTTCTGCCTAGGACAGCACTGTTTAAAATTTGGTCCACGCTGAAGGTCGTGTTATAATTCGAGGTTACATCTTTCACCTAATTCAACAGTACATTCAGAAATATTTTCCTGATCCATACTTTCAGGAAGGATATAATTTTGGGGGGACCTTCTGTGCAAAAAGTTGTGCAAAGCGCAACAGGCTAGAGCTACAGTTTTGATGTTATCCCGTTTCAAATTAGTACTTTGCTGAAAAATACGAAATCGTGAAGCCAAAATTCCAAATGTGTTTTCAACAACCCGCCTCACCATTGATAGGCGGTAATTAAAAATTCTTCGTTGCTTTGTTAATGTTTCTCGCCGATATGGTCTAAGATATTCTGGACGCATAGCAAAGGCTTCATCACCAATTAAAACATGTGCTAGAACTCTGTTTGAATTCGCAACGCACCGGGGTTTTTAAATTCTCAATTCGTTAACGAGCTTTTCATAAAATTTGGTATTATTGATGACTCCACCATCTGACATCCCGCCGTTTGTGCCTTCACCACAATGCAAAAATTCGCAATTGGAATTAGCTATTGCCATAAGTACAACACTGTGCGTTTTTTTGTAGTTGAAATAATAGGACCCACTTCCGTTAGGTGGCACAATTCTAATATGTTTCCCATCAACTGCCCCTAAGTAATGAGGGAACTGCCACTTTCTTTCAAATTCAGCTGCTGCAACTTCCAACCAATCCTCTTCAGTTTCGGAAAACTGAAACAAAAAATAAAACAATAAAATTAAAGTGAAATTGTAATTATTAAAATTGTAATTATAAAATAATAATAATTGTAGAAATCAATACTTCTTTAATTTATTCAGCTTGAGGAGTGTGCAAGTGATGCTGCTGCACCCAGCGAAGCGCCTGCGACTCCTATTTCTGAAACATCAATCCGCTGTTCTGCCAGTATATCATTGTCCTGCAATATTTCAAGGTCAAGTCTTCAACTCGCAAGAGAAAAGTTGTTGCAAATGATGATGGTATAACTGAAGTTATGGCATTGGTTAGAAAGGAACTGGGCTCGTTGCACATAGGGAATGTGTTTCATGAATTCGGAAAGCTAACAAACTCAGAAACTTCTATAACTAATCAAATACGGTTGCTCAGAAACTAATTTCTGATGTTTTATTTGAAGCGGAGATGGAGTCCCTTGCAAGACATTTTCAAATTGTTTATATGACAGGCGGCGACAAGATAATTTTGGTTTACTTAGTGGACAGAATAACTGTCAACAGAATATGCCTAGACAATGGGGAATGCCACACACTGTTTCTTCAGAGGTTGGACAATACCAGTCCTTCTCGTGGCCTATGTCACAAAACTACATTCCGGAAAGAGAGACACACCAAATATCTCAACAACATTTAACTATAAACCAGAATAAAACCTTTCCGAAGAATTTACGTCTCAGCGTAGTCACACTTCCGTTGCAGATTACTTGACAGCAGTTCAAGCAAACTGAATACTGACGTACATTTATTGATTTCTTTTTTAAGTAAGTTAAAGAAGAGTTTTGTTAAACATTGAAGTTATTTAAGTATAGTTTTGGTTTGTTAAAAAATGTAAATATTTATATATTTCCTTTATACAAATAAAGTACTAAAGCTTACCTTCAAGTTTTTATTTTTCATCATTCTGTAGATAGCCTCACATGTTTCGGGTATGATTTCGCTTAATGATTGTTTGCACATAATTGTTGTGTATTCTAAGTCTTTATAGCTTTTATCAGTTGTTAAGAATCTTAAAGTTGCTGTTAGGCTTTCATGTTGTGATAAGAGTATTGCTGTTCTCATGCAAGTATTTTTTTTTTTGTGATATGTGAAAAAAAATCACTAATTCCAATAAATGAATGTATTCATTCTCAAGTAGTTCCGCCAATCATTAGGTTCATCACTTAATTCACGCAGTAATTTAATGTGGGAAAAGTGTTGTCTTATTAGAAGCCATTTCCTCGACCACTGTGAAATCCGGAATCTTTTGAGATGTTCCATTTGTTTCTTTTTCTTTACGAGATAGCACACAAAAATTGACCAGAGTAGTACTTCCTCCATGGTGACCCCACTAAAACTGCACAAAAAAAATGCAGATTTGCATCATCTGGGCGCTCTTTATTTTTGCAACGTTTTGACTGCGCAGATAAAACGTTGTGCAAAACCCAGCGTCTGAACCGGCCATTAATGAAAAAAGATTTTTATTTTGCCTGCTTTAATGATATTTTCCAAGATTTCGTTCATAGTAGCTGCCGCTATGTTTCACAGAAGTTAGGATTATGTTTAATGAGGGTCGAGACCAGGTGAAGAGCCAAAAAGCCTATAAGGTATAGATTTTGGTATTTTAACCATATTTTATAGCTCCAAAAACAAAGTACATAGTGTATGTGACCATCAATTTCGCGCTAGGTCACATGGGGGCTTGTATTCTGTAGATTGTGATGTCATTGCCCTGGGAGCTATATTTTATAGCCTATGGAAGTGGGTACATAACGTATGCGACCATAAATGCTTCATTGTCTTACATACAAATGTGCGCTAAGTGGATCTTTTCGGTGTGAAATAATCTGCTCGAAAAATCAAAGCATTCAAATAAAACAATCCTTAATACCAGCTTTCAAACCATCAAGCAATCGTTTGAAATTCATATGAGGATTACTCCGATTTGACACAATGCCCATAAATATTACATTATCTCAGCTACGTACGTACATTCTTCCGCATCTTTAACTCTTTTGCCCATATTTGATTTGTAACCGACACATTTGCATGAATTACGTACAGTTTATTCAACTCAGCCTTTTTCTTGTTGCGTAGATGATTCATGATGCATATTAACCAAACGATCGAAAACTACCGAAAATCAAGACCATAAATTCAATTTGGGTCTACAGAGCATAAAAACTGGAGAAATGCTTGAAAAGAGAAAAATCTCGTGAGGTTTTGCTTGGCAAAGGAATGACAAAATTTATTACCAGGAGACGGTGCTTACGGAAACGTGCTGGGATTTTGTAGTGATTTCGTGAAAAAATAAATCTGAACGTATGTACGCTGTCGGACAATAATCCTAAAATTTAGGGCTCGTTATCTAGTTTTATATTTCAATCAATCAATGGGCGCACATGACTTTTATTGTTTGGTTTATTTTTATTGTGGAGGAATAGAAGGATTGACATATACATATGTATATGCATTTTATCGAGATCTTCATTCATTTGGTCGGGAAATAGAAAAATAAGTTAATGACGAAAGAATCTGATTTAAAATAGTGTGCTACAGAGTAATAATATTCAGCTAAATTTCCGAAAGTTTCAACATAACTAAACGGCAATGCTGATGTTGATGGCTTGATTTGCAATACTTTTTTCAATCAATTACAAAACATCTCCCATGGGAAACATTTCAATCGAAGCTTTAAAAACAATGAACGCGTTTACTAATTTACATCCAAAAAGATTCAATTGAAGACACGTAGCAAATACTTTTATATTATGCTAATTTAATTTTTTCATGGTATCTTACTACAATCAGTAATTAATTTCACTCCTTGCGTCCACAATATACTTCACACCAAAGGCCCGGATTCTTTGGAGCAGAACAATTACAAAATCGTTTCATCGCGCCTATTTCGCGTAAAAGCTTCTCCTGCCATACGCTCGATCCTCTCGTACCGACATTAGGAAAACTTTTAATTAGATTTTACACTACAGGTGGCTCGGAATGCTATCATTTAACACGCGAAAGATAAAATTAGAATCTACAAGCCGTAAATACTCGTGTTTCACCGGATAATGGATACAAGGACTTTGTCCACTATTAAAAGTTTTACGCACAATCGTATTCATTTTTGCCATAATAAATTATAATTTGAGTGGATGAAGGCATCAAGTCACACCCAGAAATTGAATTTATTGCAGTGTGACCATCGTGCTGGGCTGTTAATTTTGAAGGCCTGCGCTTGGCGGGAAATCAAGAGACAACAGGCTGTCGGAATAAAATAGGCCAAGGAACGTAACGAAATTGAGATTTATATTTGTGATTATGTATTAATATTTCAACGTAAATATTTGCCGGCAAGTCGTTGACGTAACAAAGACGTGTTTGCGTGAGTCGCGAATTAATTTCAATTGTTCGTTGAGATTGTCGGAATAAATTCAATATAAAAAGAATTTTCTATTGTCCGCGGTGAATAAAAGTACAAGTCGCTATTTTCAGAATTCTGATAAATTGCTCGACATTGCATATTAAATCCTCTTTGAGTACTTTGTTGATGGTATTTAATATCTTTGAACGAGTTTGGTACATTTTGAGTGCGTTGAATAGCGCAAAAGTTTCAAAAAGTAAACTAGTCTCACGATAATTTTTGACGGGTTTACGGATTGAAGCTGGTAGAGAGCTTAATTCACAAATTTTCAATCAATATGAAAACGAGTTTGGAATGTTTAGCTCCACGAATCCCCTGATTAATGCAGTTACCTAATCAGAGCTAGGTGACCTCAAAGTTTGGCTTGCGGTCCTCACTAAACTACACGAGCTTCCCTAGTTTCAACAAAAAAAAAATCCTTAAAAATAATGTCTCTATTTAATTAAGAATGTGACCTTCGGCTCCTTCAGTACCGAAAAGTAGATAGACCGTCGAAATAATTAACTATTTTTTAAAATTAAAACACAAATAGTTCAAAACTGTTATTTTGGATATTATTTAAATTATAGCGTAGGGAATTTTTACCGACGATAATGACACAATCGCCTTTCGTTTTAAACGAATGAATATAGCGCATATATTAAGCCCAAGCGCAGTTTATAAATAGTAATTTTTTATCTATGTTACAGTCAAAATAAATACGACGTATATAGAGAGAAATATTTGTAGTCTCGCAAAGTGCTCAGTTTTGAGAAACTACCCCGAGTATTTTCGTATTATATTAATATGTTAATAGTAAATTTTTTTGAATAACGAGAATAGATAATTTTTAGTGAACCATTTTATTTAATGTCCTCGTGGGCTGTAATTTCTCTACTGTAAGGTAAAGTCGGGAACAATGTTTGAATTTTTGCTAATCAAATAATTTTTGACATCGTCACACTTACGTTTGGTAATATTTAATTCCATCATAGGACTCATTCCAATAACTTTAATTAGACGATCTAAGGCTTGCCAAGGCAAAAAGTTTTTGTATCCATCAAATTGGAAGTGATTTACGGTTTACGGTTCTTTATTTTACTAACTGCAGATCTTCCTGTCAAGCTTCCACTTTTTATTAGTTTACTGTACTTGATTGTTGCCATTTTTTAGTGTGAGCAGAGTCGTTCTGGGAATTTTACGTATGAAAACCTTTGAGACCCTTCACACCTCAATATAATAGCGATTATGACAAGTCAGCACAAAGAGCAAATATTTCAGAACATAGTTTAAAGCAAAATCAAATACCAAATTCGTAAACTGAGATTGTTAACATTTTAACTTATAGTTTAAGCTTCGAAAGTACCTATGAATAGCCAAATGCAACGGATGGGAAAAATGAGTACTATTAGTATTTTTTTTGGCTTTGATAGCTAGTAAGAATTTTTATTGATTTATGAAAAATATGCCAAAGTTTTAGGCTAATAACTGTAGCACCGATTATCACCAAGAACAAAGAAAATATAAAATTCGAATAATTTTTTTTTTAATCAAGCACTATGTACCTTTTTTCATTTGCAGAAAATTTACACGGGACAACCTCGACCATCAACTGTTCTTTTATTTTCTTCTTTCTGCAGAGTTTTTGGTAAGATATTTTTGTTAAGAAATTTGCCAAATTTGCCAAATTTGCCAAGAAATTTTCGTACCCGCTCATCGAAGAGAGGTCGAAATTAAACCGTAATCTTGAAATTCACGATCATAATGTTCGCGGTGAAAGGACCGAATTTAATTACATCAAGCTCTCTTCTTTAGCTGCGTCTGATTATATTATCTGTCTCATAAAAACGTCTTTTTTTGGTGATATCTATAAGGTGCATCTGGAGTAGTGCAGAATAGCGATTTGCACGTGAAACAACAACAGCATCCAAAGTCCGCACACTTGTTAATTCAGTGGTGTTCGTACTCGTGCACTCAGTGGAACGTATTTTGAAATGTCATGTCAACTGGAATAGTTGGGACTTTCAAAAATGTCCATGTCACCCTGACAACCAGGTTAAATAGTTTTATATTTGAAAACGGCGTTGGTCATATGTCAATTCAAAGTTTAAAATGACAACTGTCTGATAGAAATAAACATGCATGCTGCTCTGGATCGTTTTTTATGCATGCTGGATACCTCTTGCACTCTGGATGAAAAAAACGCAGCTATGTCTGGCGGATAAAATCTTAAGTATTTCTATTTTCGATCGATTTTGTTATTGAAAAGACATTTGCACAACTCAATTTTCAAATTCAAACACCAAATGCCACTTTTTAGCTCGAAAGAATCAATTGCACATATAAAATTGGCTTGACATGATTGGGGACATGTGTCAATGCCATCTGTATTTTCAAAGCGAAACCAACTTCCAAGCGATTTTTCACTCCAAAAAGTGAGTACAACTCTTGCTTTTTTTCAAGCTTAACTCGTTCGATGTGTAAAGTAGTCCACTGACAGTGCGTTTTAAGTGAAATTTAAGAGGAGAAAAGAGTTGAAGCTCAACTAAATTAGGAGATAAGGTGATTATTGAATGAACCAAGATCAGTGTATGTAACTCAGGAAAAACCAGGGAAAATGATATCAAGGATAATTAAACAGAAAAAACCGAAGGCGGAACCGAGAATCTATGCAAATAACGAAAAATGTGCAAAGAATGTATCACCAAACAGCACGGTGGTTCCATCAACCAAGCATCTAAAATTTTGAAAATTTTCTTTAATTGGAATCAGCCAATATGTTTTTTTTTTGTTATGCAACAAGTATGTAAAATTAACTCAACGTTTGAACAAAAATGTTAATGAAAGAAAAATAGCAAAATTGGAAGAAACATTTTATGTTTTCAGCTTAATTTTATTCGTTTTTAACTCCGTACTTAATATATAATTCTTATATTCCATGGCAATGGTGTGGGATTGTAAAATTTGAATTTAAGCATTGTATTTACATCTTCTTAGATATTTATTTTCAGTTATTTTTGTATTATTAATCTTATATATTCATTTCCTTATTTATTATTATTATTTTTATTGTTATTATTATTATTATTATTATATATCATATTCCGAACAGATATGATAGGTGTGAACCGATCCCGACTGAGGCTGATTTTAGTTTGCCAATGATTGGCGAATTTCATTTTTGAAATCATTTGATATTGTTTGATTTTCATTGTTTTGAATTTGTTTTTATTTGTGAAGTGCCCAAATGGACTTTTTTCTGAATTTTCTTATTGTGAGTTCAATAAAGAAAAAAATAGAAACACTAATGTTCGAAGAACAGTAGAAAAATCGTGCAGGTTTTGAGTGCATATTCCACCACATGCGCTGCTTATTACGGCCAAATTGTTTCAAATGCCAAGTTTTACTTTTGTCTCAAGAATGCATTATAACTCATATGGTAGAAGGTTTCAGAAATTACCACTGGCATGAAATTCAACGTTTATGAGAGCAAAACACGGGTTAATTATATTCGTTATCAGTTGCTTATATCACAAAATTTTGAAAGCAGCACCTCATATAATATCAATTAAGAAAATGCTCAGTGCCTGCAGCACTGTAACTGAAGTTGGAGTTTGGGGCTGCGATCCGAAAAATTTGCAGAACTTTGGGAATTGAAACATTGGTTATTTATTTTCATTGTAAATGTTTCCAGTATGAATACTAACTGTAAGCATTTATTTATACAAAAGTAGCACAACCGACTCGTGTTGGCAACCTTTCGCCAGTATCAAAGCCAAGAATGTATCACATCTGCTTCACGTTGTTATATAACATTTGAAGTTATAGGAGTATAAAGAAATTTAGGGTTACCTGCTGCAAGTTTTTTCAAATAATCGAAAGCTTAATATTTGCTGTTTATTGTCACTACAATATCATAACCAATTGAAAATTCTACGATAAAACCGCTTAATAAACATATTGCAAACAAACACAAAAGCAACAATAGCTGGCAACCCTATCATGGCTTTTCAACCAAATTTGGCTTGAATAATGTTTATAATAGTTTCCAGTAATTGTATGAAATTCGTATTGATTTCATGACTGCACTGGAAGTTATAGGGCAAAAAGTTTTATTTTCCTGAGCGAATTTTCAAAACCAAAGACACAAAAATTACCATAGCTGGCAGCACCAATCGAGTTTTTCAACCAAATTTCTATCAAACAGAGTTTAGAGTAAGGTTCAGCTACTGTGTCAATTTCATGAAAATCTGGTAACTTATTCACATTTCATAGGGCAAAAAGCATTTTTTTTTCTTTGTAATTTTTCAAGATGGCACCACTGGAACAGAGTTGCCTACAATTCAAAATCGCTTCTATCAGACCTGGCCCTACTTAAGTCCAATACATTCTGTAAATTTCAATTCTATCTGATTATTGATTCGTGAGTTCCCGTGAACAGAAGTTTTTGAAGCTAAAAATATAGGTTAACTCAGAAAGGGTTACCGTTCTTGTCCGTTATGAAATTTCCAAAGTTTTACTTTGACTGTGTAGATTAAGCATTTGATTTGTATACAGATTGGTTTTATTGTAGAAACGGACATTTTTTAGGATATTCGATGGTTTGAATGTTTTCACTTCCAAATTTTTATTTTTTTCAAATTTAAGACTCCAAAATCATCATAGCTGGCAGCTCCAACCGAATTTTTCAACGAAATTTCTATCAAACGTGGTTTAAAGTAAGGTGCAGCTACGGTGTGAATTTCGTCAAAATCGAACGATTCAATCAAAATTTATAGGGCTAAAAGCAGTTATCTTTTTTAGTGATTTTTCAAGATGGCACCACTGGCACAGAATCACCCGCATTTCAAAATCACTTCTATCAGACCTGGTCCTATTTAAGACCAATACATTCTGCAAATTTCAATAAATTCTGTTCATCGAATCGTGAGTTTCCGTGAACAGAAGTTTTTGATGCTAAAAATATAGGTAACTTGGGCAAGGGTTACCAGGCGTGCCCGTTATACCATATCAAATTTTTTTTTGTTTATGTAAACAAAGCACAAAATTTACATATGAGTGGCTTTTTTTTTTAAAATTACATTTTTTCAAGAGAGACGATGATTTGGAGGTTTTCACTTTTAGTGCCTGCCCTAGCTACAGCGTTACCAGCACGCTCATTGAAACGTACATTGATCTACAACTTAATAAAACAAACATGTTCTGAAAATTTCATAATCATGGAATAGCTATGTCAAAAGTTATCGCAATTTAAAAATTGTCAAATTTTCCCGTTCTCTTTTTAGGCACCCAGCGCACACATGGGGTTAAAAAATTCCAAAACATTATCCGATTCACATGTTAAACTTGTTCGAAATGTATTTCGTCAACTTTATTTTTGCAAAAATTATTTGTGTACGGAATAATAGGTATATTAAAAAAATCACTAAAATGGCCGCCGGCGCCAAAGGGTTAAAGATTATTAACTTTGTGTGAGACCTGGCACTATTCTGCATATACACCAATGTGTCCTGAAAATTTCAGCTCAATCGGATGGCACGTTCCTGAGATTTTTTCACTGAAATTTTTTGATGATATATATATATATATATATATATATATATATATATATATATATATATATATATATATATATATATATATATATATATATATATATATATATATATATATATATATATATATATATATATATATATATATATATATATATATATATATATATATATATATAGAAATATGAATTTTTGGCCAAAGTGATTTGAATACTAATGTTCTTCTTCGAACATTAGTAAAAAATGGAATAAAGTGGTCTTTGAATTATTCCTACCTGGTATTTTCACTTCCCTTCCCAGCAAAAAATATGATCAGGCATATCAGGCTAAAGCTTAAATAATGAATAGTTCTGCAGAATAATTCCGTCTGCATTGGCATTTCTATTAATAGACTTGTACATTTCAGAAGTGATAGGATCGCTTTAAAAGTTATATTTAAAAGTGATAAAAGTTAAAAGTGATAAGTGTGAAAATTAATTATATAGATTAAATATGTACGAATTTTTAATCATTGAAATAAAATAAGCCAGTTTGGGAAGACAACCATATCTAGTAAGCGTAAACATAAGGATTATCAATTAACAATAGTAAGCCTTAGAGTAAGGCTTAGCCTAATCATTGTTTAAGCCTGATCGTAAAGCACATATAATGCTTAAAACAGTATGCCTTACAAACAATGACATGGCCCATGTTAAAATAAGGGATAAAATAAGGTAAAATGTATGCAGACTTTTTTCCCTTACAAGAGACAGGCCTTTTGCACTGAGGAATAGATTACACCTAATTAAGCCTTATATAATGATTAAATTGTTTGCTGGGTTTCCGCTTGTGTGTGCTTTAAGTGTCTGTTTTGTCTGCGTGTCGTAGCACGAAAGGATCATCGAACCAAATACCCACGACCAGACTCAGCTTGTCGCCTGGGCCAAGGAATGCAGGGTAAAGCTTCAGATGATTCCTTAATCTAAATTAAAGAAAGTTGTCGGTGGTGACAATCTGGACGCTCTCCACAAGATACTTGTGATCTTTTTGCTCATTTTTTCTCCTCGTTCACTTAATGTCATAATCGTTCAACGCCATAGTTAGTTTTTCTTCACCCACTTGTATTGCCTTTATTTTGTACAAATCCGTTTGGAATTAAATACTTGAATAGCTTCTTTGATACAAACACTGGCTTTGGCTTCCTTGTGACCTTCTTTTTTGATGTTCGTCGTAATTTTGTGTCCACATTTGTGGCTCTTGTTTTTTCACACCCTTTTTTGACATCGAATTTTCCACAAGGATCAGTTCTTGACTTTTTACTGTTCCTCATGCTAATTATAATCTGTATCAGACGCTCTTCAGAAATTTCATTTTGATCGAATAATTACGCAAAGAGATATTTCTTTAGAAATTCTCCGCGTTTATTTTGATTTATAGAATCAAATTCTTCAATAAATACATAGCATGTATCGAAATATCGATTTTTAGGGTATTTTCAAACTCTCTACACTTTAAAGGATGCCAAACGTTTAATGCCTTTTGTTTAATTCCATTTCAAATTCAAATCAATGAATCCTGGAATTGGAAATTATTTCCCATGTTCGATGTTGGTTATTTTTGAATGTAGGTGACGTACATCCTACTATTTTGGCGTAAATCGTTCGTTATAATGAAATTTGTCCTACTCATGTAGCTTGATTTCATCTAACAGTCTAATACCTTTATCCTATAAGCTTATAAAACCATTAAAATTCTGATAAACGGTGGGCAGTTATTATCATAAGAGGAAGATGTACAGATAAAATGACGTAATATGATAAACATCTCGGCATATTCGAATTACTTGGGCATTCCATTTCCATGAAAAGCACCCACACGTTGAACAAGTTTAAGTACTCTTAACCTTAATTCGATAACTTTTCATATATTTTCGATATGAACAATTTCGATATGAACTCGACAACCACGCAAACGGAAAAAAAAGATTGGTCGCTCAGCAAACAATGTATAAATATATATTGGTACAAATATTGAGCTGTAGATTTTATTTGATTTGTTTTACAGTATCGAGGATACATACAGCTTTTTGCTGGGTCAGACGTTTGAGTACCCCGACGAAGAGGACATCATCCGAATCATGTCATTAATAGCATTGTTACTTCAACTAGTAAGAGCTTTTAACAATGGTAGAACTACAGTAATCGGAAACGGTCTACTCTATGAATAGATTTGTCCACATTCCTATTATTGTTTAAACTTATCACAAAGGATTAGTAGTACAAATGATACTGGAGTACAAATGATGCTGCGGTAAACAGACAAAAGGAATGGGAATGAATGAATGTTGTGGAGATTTCTTGTTATGTATTTACATGTATTGTTAATTATCTAATCAACATGGAAGATTATGAGATCTAGCAACATTAAAAGAGAGCTTGTTCGAGGAGGACCAATGGTCTAGAGAGCGTTCAAATTTGACCGAAAAAAAGAAGCATTAGAAGGTGACTTGATGACATGGTAAACTTTGAAGTCGTCCCCATATGGTAAATGAGGAATGTTAGATAAACCTACGATAGGTCTGATATAAAAATATTAAAAAAAAGATGGCCCAAGATGACTTCCTTGAGGTACATCAGATTTAACGTGGATTTTTTTTTAGATATAAGACCTTGGAATTTCACGAATTGAAAACGATCGTGAAAGTAGGAGCCAAGCCGCTTTAGTACAGATCCTGCAATTCCAAACTGCTGCAGCTTGGGGATCAAAATGGAGTGGTCAACTCTGTCGAATGCTTTGCTAAAGTCTGTATGGACTGCGTCAATTTGATCACCTTTCTCCATTTTGCACAATATATCAGAAACAAGCACCATAATATTAGCTGTAGTAAAACGACCTTTCTTAAATTCATGCTGCTGCTCGTTCAGTTTAGCGTCGACTAGAAGAGGGAGTTTGCAGTCAATTATATTTTTAAATAGTTTGGTCATCGCGGATAGAATAGCGACACCTCTATAACTTTGAATAAAACGTCTATTGCCACATTTATAAATTGATGCGATGTAATAAGATTTACAATACAATGTTAATAGCCCAGAGGGTAAAATTGAGCATAATATGAATGGGTAAGTTAGTGTTTTTACACGCCTAATCAAAAAAGTCGGAGGAAGAAGGTCACTTACAGGTCCTTTGTTACTATGTTTAATATCTTGTTAATATTTAATACCTTGATATAGACATATCCTCAGCAAACATTGTTTGAGTCGCACCCGGGAACAAATAGAATGTTGAGATTCTAACTGGGACAAAAACTTCTTAAAAGTGGTCAGCAAAAAGTTGCAGGTCTTGTTGAAAAAGAAAGACACTTTTTCACTTCTTATTAACAATATTAAAAAATTTGGGTCTGCAGATTATACTCTTGCTAGTAGTTTTAATGTATCTGTAATAAAAATCTGTAATTAAATAGTATTCTATTTGAATACAATGGCTAACCTCGACTTGATTCTTCATTGATTTGTAAAGTTGGTTTCTATGGTTTTTCAGACGTCTTAGAGTCTTGTCAAGCCAAGGTTCAGAGAGTTTATCTTTTCTCCTTATCTTAGGCACAAACTTTTTGACTGCGACCAAAACTAATCTATTAAATGAGGCTACATCATCATCATCATCAAGAGAATAACACATGAAAACATTTGTCCAATCGACATTGTCAAGGACATTGTGAATGCTACTATAATCAGTATTATTGAAATCGTATACAATCGTATTATTGTAAGTTTTAAGTATGTTCCAATCTGGAGTCGAAAGTTCAACTGTAACAGCGAAATGGTGAATGGTATTAGAAAAGCGATTCTCTGCATCATTAGTTGGCCAACCACTACTTCGTCATAAACATTTTTAGAGATAAAGTCTACCTAATTATCATTTTGGCTAGAAGTTGGAACAACCTGCTGCAAATTGACCATACAACGTTTTCACAATGTCAAAAGCAAATAATGGTGTTAATTAGTCATCAGATTTATCAGATACAACTTACAAATTCTAACGATTAAAATCACCCAAGAATATAATTTTATTCTCAGAACAACAAGAAACCATAAAAAAAAATATATTTGCTCGCAGATATCATTGTAAACTAATTCGTCAGATACCTCGGGACGTAAAATAAACTGAGTTTTTGTCAAATGAAACTTGGATAAATACATGCTGAAACAATTCATATGAGGCGTTTTTTTCAAGTTCACTTGAATGAGTGTTCTAAACTGCAAGAAAGACTTGACTAACCAGTGGAAACATAGTATCGGTCATTTCTGAAGATTGTTCAGCTTGTGTCGAGGATGTCTTTAATCATGTTTCAGTGAAGGCAAGTACGTTGAAATGGTAGAATTTGGTGCCCAGAAAGAGTTTATTTATTTTACCCCTTATACCACAGCAATTGTGGTGACAAAATTTTCAGGCTCTTGAACGAGAATATCTTGCTAGGAGCAATACCCAATGCGATTATAGGATTTTCGTAAAAAACTTTTGCTGAGGATGTATTAGTAAGACCCAGGATAAGATTTTGGGCTGTTTAAACTAAATTAGTTGTAATTAGGTACCATATAGTTTGTAAGGTAACGTAGAAATTATCGATAAGACAGTAACGGGAGATCAAATTAATTTGAGCATGGCTTGAAATTTATGCCCAACTGAATCAACCTATATCGCTCAATATTTTTGAAATTGGAGCCAAATGGTAGTGTTTACTTTGGATAAAAAGGCAAATGTACAAGAGCAAGTAATTTAATTCAGTTAAGTGCAAAAAACTTACTGTAAAATCAAGCATCTACAAAAAAAATCTGAATTAATTACAAACTTTGAATGACAAATAACAATTAAGTCAGCTTATTATCTCTATTTTCTATCAAACTCCTCAACCTTACTAAGCTACGTGATAAAACCAACCAGATATAATAATTGATACTAAAACATCCCAAATACAACATTTCATTGAATATTGTATTGTTCGAACACCCTTCTTTTAATAATCAGAATTAAACCATGACAATGTCCGACCCAAATTCCGAACAAGTCCCACGCACATCATTGCGACTCTACTAGCTCCATTCCCAGGAGTAGCTGCTTGTTTATTATCACCTGAATTTCGTCTTATTAACAGATCAACCTGGATTAGCTGTGTCACATACCGACGTAGAATAAACAATGAGATACACATACACACTCGCGAATGCCAGCACGTTTCTTTGAAATCCCACTGTAAGAACGATGATTCCCAAGCTGTTTTCAAATAATTAGAATGTATAGCACCCAGAAAATTGTGCTATGATTCAACAAATGTTGTTTCTTCAAGGAAAGGGCTACCAATTTCTAGTAATGGTGTAAACTTAATAGCAGCTGATTTTTGTTTTATCATCTACACAATTTAAAAGTCGTTTTTGTAATATAAATGAACTACACAATTGAAAATCAATGCTGCTCATAAAAAAATTAATAATATATGTGATACTGACAAAATATGAGAAAAACATTAAAGCGCCCAATGTGGGTTTCTTCTCACAAATAGCTAAGAGCAGAAAAGCATGCACATTTTTCCTGCTAGGTCCCTTTCTTGCTCTGAAAATTCAAATCCGACGAAAGTTATTTTTTCACAATACAGATTTTAGAACCAAGAAAGCAGAAGCAAGCTACGGATACAAAGGACGCAATGATAATAATAAATATCAATTGTTTTTTCTAATCATAATACTCTTACTTGCAAAGCTAGCTTTGAAAACTACATTTGCCATATGACTAAATAGAAGCATAGCCATCATTATCAGAGCATTTTCCCTCTTTTTCACCATGAAATGGCAGCCCTTAGTATTATCTTGGATGAGAAAACCACAAATGAGCTTGTGATTCCAACAGTTTCTTTAATCAGACAAATCTGTACAAATTCTTTGCCTTTTCATTGACTTTCTTGCCTAAAATGGACTTCCGGCATTCTAATTGGGTCCATATATATACATTTAATTACAACCTTGTCCAATTGGCTAAGCCTATTTCCACCTGTTTTCGAATGCGAATACATTTGTAGTGCGTTTGTCCTATATTCTCCAATTTTCTGTATTAAAGTTGCCAAGGGAATATCGTTCAAGGTGAAGAAAGAAAATATAGAGCACGGCAAATTGAAGAAATCGTATAATCTTCAATGTAATTGCGGTTTGGGAGGACAGCTTTTATGCGACTGTCATTTTCACAGTAAATCAAATTTCCGCAGGACTATAATGTCTTCAGTGAACATTTTTGTTTGCTTGTGTAGGAAGAGAACGTTTGTGACATGAAACCAATGAAAATTGTGTTAGCTTCCTGAAATTTTCTTGCGAATGAAAATGGAGCGTTGAGCATCTGTAAATAATTGTTGAAAACAATATCCTCAAGGAAAATTGCTTTCTATTAGATGAATGGAAGAATTCTTAAAGCTTAAAATGTTTGAAACGGAGTGCGTTTAAATTTTCAAAAAGAAAAGAAAATATGTAAATGCTTTTAAATAATAATAATTAGAATGAATCAGATACTGAAATATGAGACTTCACATTGTTGCTAAGTTGCGCTGTAGACGGGAAAGGGAAGAGTTTGTCAATTGATGAAAAAAATATTGTATTATATTAGAGTTTGAAAATATCGTCAGTTAATACCCCAACCTGTAAAAGTGAATGTGTTGTTTACACATTCAAGTCGAAACAATCGAAAATGGGAAAGTATAGTGCTAAAAAGTTACTAACAATTGTTTTTTTAAATTCGGAAAATTATTCCTATCGAGAAATAGCGAAGCTGATGTAAATAAAATAATAAATATAAATGAAAAGTCAACCCAGCAAACACAGCACTACTTCTAAAGTGGTGCAGAAGGCGTGAATAAACCCGTGAATGCTTTTAATGCTAGAGATAGCATTTTACCCCAAAATTCACCTATTTACTTTATATTAGCCGCGTACGTGTAATATGTTTTGTTTCGTGGTTGGTCTATTCCATCCCACAAATAGGAAAAGGACAAACGATAGGAATACAAGGAGTGCAAAAGCACTGCTATACTACTGCTGAAGTGGTGAAACAGTAGCACGTAAAATGTACTGCTGTACTACTGCCTTAGAAGCAGTATAGCAGGACATTGATATGGCTGCCCAGCTATAATGTCACCAATAGTATATTCGCATTACTTTGCATTCATGCCATCACATTTGCATTACTTTGTATTCATGTCATCTTTAATTAGAGCAAAAAAGACCTGTTTTAATTATAAATTTCAAAATATTTCACGTATTACTTGCGAAGTATGACTGCCACTTGAAGTATGGGCAACTCGATTTGATTTTTGGGAAACGATTTGAATTGCACCATCTGGTCACCAGTTTGGCAGTAGTGCAGCAGTACTTTATATTCATTGTAAATAGGGAACCGTAAATATATAAGAGATTCATCAACGTGTCGGAAAACTACAACAACTAGACAGCCTGTTCAGGAGTTTAGCAGTAGTACAGCAGCATGTATAATCATTGAGAAATAGAAAAGATAAATACTCATTAGAAAATGTATCAACACATGGAAAAGTTTTTAGAACTGTATGCGAAAGTGCTGAACGCACGTTTGCTGGGAATAGTCTCTCACTAAAAGTGATCACACCAGTCAAGTATGCACTATGTAATGTACATACTTTGCAAACCACTTAGTTAAATTTAAATTTTTGATCGTCTCGCAATAAAAAAACTCTAGCGCACCTGAACCGCTAGAAACACTAATGTCAGTAGAAGAATCGTGCAGGTTTCGAGTGCATATTCCACCACATGTGCTGCTTATTACGGCCAAACTGTTTCAAATGCCACGTTTTACTTTCGTCTCAAGAATGCATTATAACTCATATGGTGGAAGGTTTCAGATATTACCACTGGCATGAATTTCAACATTTATGAGAGCAAAACACAGGTTAATTATATTCGTTATCAGTTGCTTATTTCATATAATTTTGAAAGCAGCATCTCATATAACATCATTGAAGAAAATGCTCAGTGCCTGCAGCACTGTAACTGAAGTTGGTGTTTGGGGCTGCGATCCGAAAAATTTGCAGAACTTTGCGAATTGTAACATCGGTTATTTATTTTCATTGTAAATGTTTCCGGTATGTATACTAACTGTAAGCATTTATTGATACAAAAGTAGCACAACCGACTCGTGCTGGCAACCTTTCGCCAGTATCAAAGCCAAGAATATATCAAATCTGCTTTACGTTGTTTAATTACATTCGAAGTTATAGGAGTCTAAAGAAATTTAGGGTTACCTGCAGCGAGTTTTTTCAAATAATCGAAAGCTTAATATTTGCTGTTTATTGTCACTACAATATCATTACCATTTGAAAATTCTACGATAAAACCGCTTAATAAAGATATTGCAATTAAACACAAAACTAACAATAGCTGGCAACCCTATTGTGGCTTTTCAACCAAATTTGGCCTGAATAATGTTTATGACAGGTTTCATTAATTGTATGAAATTCGTATTGATTTCATGACTGCACTGGAAGTTATAGTGCAAAAAGTTTTATTTTCCTGAGCGATTTTTCAAAACCAAAGACACAAATATTACCATAGCTGGCAGCACCAATCAAATTTTTGAACCAAATTTCCACCAAACAGAGATTAGAGTTAGGTTTAGCCACTGTGTCAATTTCATGAAAATCCGGTAACCTATTCACATTTCATAGGGCAAAAAGCAGTTTTTTTGTCTTTGTAATTTTTCAAGATGGCACCACTGGCACAGACTTGCCCACAATTCAAAATCGCTTCTATCAAATCTAGTCTTACTTAAGTCCAATGCATTCTGTAAATTTTAGCTGCATCTGATTATTGGTTCGTGAGTTTCCGTGAACAGAAGTTTTTGATGCTAAAAATATAGGTTAACTAGGAGAGGGTTACCGTTCTTGTCCGACATGAAATTTCCAAAGTTTTATTTTGAACGTGTAGATAAAACATAAGATTTATATACAGATTGGTTTTATTGTAAGAAATAGACATTTTTTTGAATATTCGATGGTTTGAATGTTTTCACTTCCAAATTTTTTTTTTTGAAAATGAAGACACCAAAATTATCATAGCTGGCAGCTCCAACCGAATTTTTCAACCAAATTTCTACCAAACGTGGCTTAAAGTAAGGTCCAGCAATTGTGTGAGTTTCGTCAAAATCGAACGATTCAATCAGAATTTATAGAGCTAAAAACAGTTATCTTTTTTAGTGGTTTTTTAAGATGGCACCACTGGCACAGAATCACCTGCATTTCAAAATCACTTCTTCCAGACCTGGTCCTATTTAAGACCAATACATTCTGTGAATTTCAAATAATTCTGTTCATCGGATCGTGAGTTTCCGTGAACAGAAGTTTTTGATGCTAAAAATATAGGTAAATTGGGCAAGGGTTACCAGGCGTGCCCGTTATACCATATCTTTTTTTTTTTTTTTGGTTATGTAAACAAAGCACAAGATTTACATATGAGTGGCTTTTTTTTGAAGAAGCGGCATTTTTTCAAGAGAGACGATGATTTGGAGGTTTTCACTTTCAGTGCCTGCCCTAGCTACAGGGTTGCCAGCACGCTCATTAAAAGCTACACAAATCTACAACTAGCTTGAGTAGCCTAGTGGGTAGAGCACTGGCTTCTTGCGTGTGGGGTCCCTGGTTCGAATCCAGGTTCGGACGAGGGTCCGCGCACCAAGCTTTGAGCTCACCTAGCTCTGATTAGGTACCTGATTTAAATCAGGGGTAAAGTGAGTCGTGGAACTAATCACTCCACACTTGTATCCAATGATTAAAAAAATTGTAATGAAGCTCTCTACCAGCTTCAACCCCTAGACCCGTACAAGGGTTGTCGTGGGATTGCTTTACTTTTTTTAAATCTACAACTAAATAATACCAATATGTTCTGAAAATTTCGTAATGATTGAATAGCTCTGTCAAAAGTTATCGAAATTTAAAAATTTTCAAATTTTCCCGTCCTCTTTTTAGGCACCCAGCGCACACATAGGGTTAAAAAATTCCAAAGCATTATCCGATTCATATGTAAAACACGTAAGAAATTTATTTCGTTAACTTTATTTTTGCGAAAATTATTTGTGCACGAAATAATAGGTATATTAAAAATATCACTTAAATGGCCGCCGGCGCCAAAAGGTTAACAATAACTGACATTTGAAGAGACCTGGACCTATTCTGCATATACACCAATGTATCCTGAAAGTTTCAGCTCAATCGGATGGCGCGTTCCCGAGATTATCTCACTGAAATTTTTTGATGATATATATATATATATATATATATATATGTGTGAATATGAATTTTTGGCCGAATCGATTTTAATACTAATGTTCTTCGAACATTAGTAAAAATGCATTTGATGCTTTCGTTCATCCGCAAAATGATCCATATTCCCGCATCAAATATTGCTTAGAAAGGCAACGATATGCGTTGAATTTGTACAAAACATTAGCATCTGTCGGCAAGCATATGACAGTATTGACTGACTGCAAAATAATGCTGCACTTCATAATCTCAGCAAAACTAGTCCGATTGACCAAAATGATGATGACATCAACAACATTATAAATCAGAATAAACCACAATCTGACTAATGCCCTTGACATAAATGTCGGACTAAAGCAATGCAATGAAAGGCCCCTCTTTTGTTTAATTTAACTCATGAGTACGTCATAACGAAGTTGCTGGTCGACAAAAGGGGTACGCTTTCATATTAATCCAGCCAAATAGTAATAGCCTACGCCGATAAAATTAATATCTAATCACTTTCTTTCATGTTCGCCAAAGAATCCTTCTGAAACTTGGCCAGGAAGCAAAAGATGTACTGAAAATCAACCATATGAAAACGAAAAACAAGACGCAAAAAGGGGACTCAAAATTGGCAAAATACAGCTTATCACGAAACAGCTATAAACAGCCGCCACCACAACATAATTTAAGACCCAACCAGTTATCTTCGCATGACATAGAGGAGCCGGTTAGTCATCGGTGTCGTGGATATTTGAGGAACAGGTCAAGATCAGCTAGACTAATCAATCACGCATCAGAGAACATACACCCACACAAATGCAAAACAAAACCCGGAGAAAGGAATCAGGAACTCAAATCCTTAATTCAATCATTATTTGTCCAAAAAAGATCATCTCTGAATAAAATAAAAACAAAAGTTTCAACTTAAATATAATCTATTATAATAAACATAAATATTCAATTTAAACTCTATTCAAAAATATAATGTAAATAAAGAAATTAAGAAATAAATAAATAAATACAAAAAGACGATTTTTACTAGAACTACGGCAAGCATATTTTTCAATAAAAAAATTTGATTGTCAAATATAAATATTAATATAATAAAAAAACATGCAAAGAAATTATTGAAATGAGAAAATAATGTAACAAAAACTATTTACCCGTGGGGCAGGCTTACTGTGGCCACTGGAACTACTGTAAAATGTGCCTGAAATGTAATTTTAACAAAATTCTGTTTATAAAAGAGAACTAGGTTGGTTTTATCATTTGGCTGGCAATGCGAATAAAACCTGCTGATTATCGTTTATCTTCAGTGACTGCAGGTAATGCACAACAAAGTGGTTGTACATTTCGCCAGGAGGGTTTTTTCTTTGCGAAGCGAAACCGCTGAACTACTGCACCAAAGAAGTACACTGGTTTCCAGAGCTACTCCCAATTCAAGCTTGCATTGTATTTTCTTGTCAAGTTAGCTGATGACAAAAAAAAAACTGAACAAGCTGCACAGAACTCACGATGCTATTGACAATATTTTGCATATTTCACATATATCATTTCACGCAAGAGCTTAAGAGGGCTATTAGGGAGATAACTAGTCTTTCTCTTTCTAGTCAAGGAGATTGGTTTCGTTTCCGCAGTTACCTTTTTGTCTTCTATTCAAAGCAGTGCTGATAAAGTATATCAAGTTTATTTTCTAGAATGCTCTTATTTTTATCAGGAAGAAAGCCACTAGTGAATAAACAAGTATCATCATCACATTTAAAATTTACTGAAATATGGGCAATGTATATGCACATTCAAGAGTGTGGGACATAGGACTGCTCCCTGTGGAACACCCGCGATGATGAAAAAAGCAGAGGAGAAACTATTCTTTATGTTCACGTTAAAAGCACGCATTGAAAGAAAAAAACAAAAAAAAAAAACCAAAAAAAAAAAAAATATAAATAAGACCCACGGTGCCAAACAGTGTTGAACGCTTTTCTTATATCTTATATCTTAAATCCTCTGATTTTTTTTCAATAAGAGATTTTTTGACTTTTCTTGGAATCCTATGCAATCCTTGAGACCTGAGTCGGGACTGAAAATCAGACATCACTTACATTATTTCGAAAAATATTTGGATTCGCAGTAATATCAGGATCTCGAAAACTTTACTTAGCGTACGAAGTAGCGTGATTAGGTGAAAATGTTTGACCATCCTCGTTGATTTGCCTGTTTTCTTTATTGTTAACACAATAACTCATTTCCAGGCATTCGGCTAGTAGCACAATTTTAATCAGGCATTAAAACTTAATGTAATGAATACCATCGCTTTTTAAGCTATTTAATTTTTTAGTGTTTTATAAATGATTCAATCATTACCAGGATCCTAAAGACTTTTAAGTCTTTTTATTACACGGATTAGATATTTAGGTTTGCATAGTTTTTTTTAGATCCTGCTCCTCTGCAGGGTGATTTTTATTGGTATTTACGGCTAAGTTGGTGATTTTCATGACTTCCAGCTGCCTTTGGCGTTATGGATATGGCGAAAATATTTCGCTAAAGCTTCATTTTTATCTGCTGCATGCTAAACACCTGCATGCAGAGTATTTACTTTCATTTCATTTTGTATTTTGAACATATTTGAACCACCGTTGATCACACTAGAGAGGATGTTGGTCGAAGCAATATTTTTTGCACGAGATTGCTTTTTTGATACTTTTCTTTAGGCGGTTCAATTTCATTTTTAGTACACAGTTTCTGCATTACTGCCATTGCCATTTTGTCTGGACTTATTCTATTTGAGACTTCACTTTGAATTTTTCTGTCCGGAGTGGACTCCTCCGAACAGCTCCAGATTTTTTGAGTTTCATCATTGATAAGATGATCTACCTGCCCGATACTGGTAAATAATTAAAGTTTCAAGGGGTTCAGTAAATATTCTCATCTAATTTTCGACTATATCGCCTCCAATCCGTATTTTATAAAGATTTAGATACAGACAGAAGCTGTCGTTTTTGAAGATCGATTGGAGTGGGCAATATCTTAATGCGAATTGAGAAGTGAGCAGACGATAAAGCATCCAAAATTAGCATTTTTTAACTATTATTCACTTAGTATTGAATCTAGTGCTGATGGCTTGCTCTGCCAGATAATAAAGAGGGTTGATTTGGAGCATATATTACAAGTTATCTATTGATTACCCATTCAAGTAAAATATTACCTGTCCTACCATTATTATTTTCGCTATTACCGTTTATTTTCTTCAAAAGCCTTCAGAAACTTAAGCAGCAGTCCCATGACCAAAGCAAACCTCAAGACAGCTCAGCTTTTACTTGCGACTAATTCAGAAAACCTTCACATTGTTCAAAAAACAGTTTTTTTTCCACATGCAGCCTCCAGCTCTCTTTTACACACATAAACCAGCTGCCAGCAACAGCCTATCCCAACGGGAAAAGTAATGCTTACGGATATATTCGGTAAGCATTACGCGTAATGCGTGGAAGCATTACCGGACCATTGCATGTTGTTTCTTTTTAACATTGCATGTCTTAGGCTGGGAAGATTTATTCAAGGGAAAACTTATGCTTTTAGCTTTATAGCTTTATGTATAAGAGCTTTTGGAAAGTACGGCATCGTATTCTCGCATTTCCGACATCTAGGGTGAATACAAATTGAAGCTTTATTTTTCTTATCTCTGCATGTGTGGTCATTGCATGCTGAGTGATTGTGACGCTCATTGGAAATTCCAATAGCGAATTCCATTTGCTGCTAGGGAGAATTAGTACTGCTGTTTTTCATTCATTTTACTTACCCGTGATGATTTGAAATGCACCGAAATTTTCATCTTTCTGCTTTATATAGCACACTTCCCATAGCCGATGTATGCTCGCTAGTTCTTTTCCCCTTATTTCTGCGAGTGATGTTCATTGGCCAGTCATGGATTTTTGGAAACATTATCATTTGCGGTCGGCGACTTATAACATATAAGCTTTCGAGTATATCGTATAGTTGCTGGAAAATAGCTTTCTAGCACATTACATTTGCATTACCAGCATTGTTTGATTCAAGCATTCCTCCAGAATACATTACCGCGATTCCCGTTGGGATCAGCTGACATGCAATTGAATACAAGCTAAGCTTTCACTGACATACAAGGTTCGCTTCTACCCTGCTGCTCAGTAAAGCACACGGCCGGTTCGTGGTCGACCAGCTTGATTTGTCAGTGTCTACTTGAATAATTGACAAAATTGATGCAAGGTTTTTTGGAAGCCAATTCTGAGATTCGAAAAAAAAACTGAATAACATTAAACATAATGATTTGGTTAGTAAAATAGCTGTTCTTTTTAATTTTGAAATTCGATTTAGAAAACAATTTTTTTTTCCTGTGTGAAACCGGAAGTAAACACCTCAACTCGTTATTTGAATAACTCGGACCAGGTCAATTTTTTATTATTTTTTGATCAAAACAAAGCTTAAAGTGTACTTATTTTATGACAAAAGTTTTAGAATGGAATAGCCAGTAGTTAAGGAGGTAAGTGAATTTCAATACATAAAAATCGTATGAAGCGCAAATTAAAACAGTACTTCACAGCTATGCTCAAACTCGATATCAAAGTATGTAAAGACTCTAACAGTCTGGGCCACTTAAAGTTTCATGCTTGTAACACAAAAGAAATATATTAAATAAAGTTATCTATCTATCTAAAACAGTACTTTAGTCGTATAACTGTTTTTCATGCACAACTGCAATTGCCTGAATTTTTTTTTGAAATTGTGTTGTTTGAACTGTTAATAGTGTCTATTTTAAAGGTTCGAAATGTTACTCAGTTTTTTTATTCTCTAGTTACTTCTACCTTTTGTATGCAAAAGCTGCCGTGCGAAGAATTCGTTAAAGAAGACGAGACGAGCTTGAAGGTTTTTAGAAAAAAGGGGTTTTTTTTACAACAGCAAAGACAAGCTTAACAAACGGACGAAAAAATTAGTTATTTAAAATAAATAAAATAAAATGAAACAACAAATAAAAAGAATTAGTATTGGAATTAAAAATAGTAGGTATTTTATTGAACATATGTTATTAGGATATATTCAAAAAGTATTGGAAGCATTCTCAAAGAACTATTTAAAAACTGCCAAAAAAATCCTCAAAAAATTCACAAAGGATTCGTAAAGAATTTGCAAAGAATTCACAAAGAATTCACAAGGAATTCCCAAAAGATTCGCAATGAATCCTGAAAAAAATGAGCCATTGGACAAAAGCTTTTCAAGAGGGGAAGTTTGAGCATTTTTAGCGTTTTTGTAACGTTTTCCATTTACCGGTCTTAAAGAAATCGCAACGAATAAGTTTGAGAATCCGAAAGTTTTTTCTAAATTCGCTTCAATTTCCTGAAAGAATTATCAACGAAATGCCGAATTTGGCACACTGGGACATGATCTCAAGATCTTGTAAGACAACTCGCTCAGAATACAGTGAGTCAATACATTCTAGGGATTGCTTCACTCATGTGTTAAGCGCAGGCCACAATGCTCCAGCACATTCCATTCCATTCCGATCCAGCACTCTCCAGCTCATGTCCATTCCAGCAAACTGAACACATAGTCTCCATTC
Source organism: Nemotelus nigrinus (assembly GCA_947369275.1). Lineage (NCBI taxonomy): Eukaryota > Metazoa > Arthropoda > Insecta > Diptera > Stratiomyidae > Nemotelus > Nemotelus nigrinus. The sequence continues at coordinate 22,957,348 of OX376374.1, read as the reverse complement.
CGTTTAGTGTGCGACAGTTTACTTGTAGTTTTAAAATTTCAGTTTTGCGTGATTATTTTAAAATAGATAGCAATTTTCTATAGTTATTTGGAATGCTAATAAGTTTTATACCCTTGTATAAACAAAAACCACAGCAAAATTTTTTTAGTATTAATAATAATACTACTCTGATCCAGAAAAGTTGAAAGTTGGTCAACTCGTCCATTCCATTCCATTCCATTCCAGCCTTATGTGTTCAGTCTCGTACATTTTCTATACCGCCAACTTTGACGTTTATTCTGGAATGGAATGGAATGGATCATTGTGTCCGGCGCTTTACTCATGAAGTATTTCACTCAGGATCGAGTGTGTCGACAAACGTGTTAAGTGCTTGTGATTGACTCACTGCGATTGCTTCACTATGGCAAATTAACTCTCTGCTTCGATTTGAGTTTATGAGACGGTTTACACGAGCGGTTTTTTGCTGGACCTAGCACGAGCTTTTAGGAAAGGGAAGCAAAGAACGGAACGGAACAGCGAGCACAAATGGTCTAGCCGATCATCGAGCACGGCAGCCGTTTTTCTTGGTTCTTCTTCTTGAAAACAGTCTGGGGTTCAGACATTTTTTGTTGGAAAGTTTGATTTAGTCTTTGAGACGTTCAGTAGAGCGCATCGATAAAGCTTGATCGAAATTGAAAGTGCAAATGTCGGACAAGTTTATGTGGAGCCAGGAATTAATAACTATGTTATTATTGGAGTACGAGTGCAAAGAAAGTTTATATAATGCTAGGCACAGAGACTATAAATAGGAATATGCGGGAAAAAAGTTTAGAGGACATTTACCTCAAACTGAAAAGTTCATGTGGAACAATTACCTTGTATGCGATCCGGAGCAAAAGTCAAGTACGAAGAAGCCAATTTGCGAAGGAATTACGGCTGGTAGCAGGTTCCAAAAAAAGTGAATGTGGTTTGGAGGAGATTTACTAGCCAAAAATGTGGTGTTTTGATCGGCTGAAATTTGTAAAACGACACTGCGCCATTAAAGCATAAATCAATTGCAGAATTCAATTTCTTCCACGCCTTAGGTAACAAAATTGTTGCAGTAATATTTTAATTTAGTGTTCCTTTTTCTTCCCAGTCTAATTTTCCCTCAATTCCAAAATATTCCGCAAACTGTTGCCTTTTTACTACAGCCACCACGCATAAAAGCGATTTTACCTATTTTTTGTCTTGATTTATTGTCTTTCCCGTATCTGTAGCATAGTTATTCTGATTATGATGCGTTAAGAAAACTGTGCGCTAGCACAGCAAAACACCGCTCGTCTAAATTTACAGCAAGCACCATCGCCAGTTGCGTACACAGGAATATAAAACTTCAACTCAAAACATCAATAATAGGATATTTACTGCGCTACACTATAGATGTGAAACATGGACCCTCACATAAGCATCGGCACACATGTTGTCCTTCGAGAAATGGGACCAAAACGGGAAAAAAATATTAAAATCAACTGTAAGACCAGCTCTCTGTGTAATTCGTGCAACCAAAATTCACATGTTCATTCCTGAGGCATTAAAGATGAAAGCTTAACATTTACTGTGAAATCTCGTTATTACGAAAATCTCATTATTATAACGAAATCAAAAAACCAAGCTCTACCATTTCGCACAAGCATTTTCCTACTTCGAGAAATCAACTTTAAGAAAATTATAATTCTCAGCTAGAGAGCACCACCCACGGCGTCGTAAAGCGGGATAACAAAATAACATTCTAAACTACTGAATTCTGCCTTCGCATCACTCTTGGAAACTTCAAAAATGATTTGAATCGTTTTCTTTCATTGCCATTTTCTTCATTACGTCAAAGCTATGCTTTGGTGGTCATTTTAAGCTAAAATCGGTAAATCATTTAAATTGTTTTGTCAGCATTAAATCACTTACTCCCGCAATAAAAAGCAATATAATAGCGAGAAAATGTCTTCATAATAGGAAATTTATGGCATTGGCGCTTAATGGAACAGCGGGTTCGAGTTGCGTTTGATTTTGTTGAAAAATATTTCATGCATTGAATAGTATTAGAATATAGGTTGATTTTCGTAAAAAAATCTTTACTGCACATCGATATCTGTCGAAGTTTTAAATGAATCCTTATGCATAATTTCCTGACTTCAATCCCTACGTTTCTTGAAAAAACACACTTCGACGCGGTTAATCTGTTGTTTATTTCACGCCATTGAAAACAGTTGGACGTAAACAGAGCAATTCAATGCTCATTGAGCTTTTGCAACGGAGTTTGAAGCAAATCGTAATGCATCAAAATAACACCTCTGCTTACTCTATAAAACCCAGTGTCTTCTGCAAAATGTTTGCCGTGCGATTTTTGAGATCTCCTGGTAGTTGTGAAATTGTCATTCGGTTAAGTTTCTGCTAAAATGAAAATTCTCTGGTGGAGTTTTGCGTTAATAGTTTGTGTGTCTGACTGCGTTTTGTGTAAGTCAGTGTGATAATCTTGCAATCATTGAGTATGTGGTAATGTGGAATCGATTATTGTTAACTTTTTGCATTCTAGCCGACAAAGCATTTACGTGCCGTTTCAAGCAAGCAGGCTACCACCTATATGCGCAAAGCGAAATCCCTCACAATGTAATTCCTTATTTTCTGATAAGATCTGACACTACTGAGAAATTTCTTCTACCTAACATATTCGACATATTCTGGAGGAAGAAAAGTCTTTTCTTAACTTATGCGGATTTTCTATGGCCCAACGGACGAGTGCCTGTGGTTTTCCATAGAGGTACATATGTACTTAACACTAACTCTTTGATATAACGTGACGTATGTCTTTAATGACACTATGTTTCATATTCACTAACTTACAGATATTTCTAAACCAAATGTCGAAAAGATCTTAAACATTTTGCAAATATTTCACAACTACACTTGTATCAAGATTGAAAAGAAAACCGATGAGGACGAGGATTACGTGAAAATCAAGGCAAGTTTTCGTCAGATCTGTAGATTTGTTTTGAGCGACAAATGATAGTATGCTTACTTTTAGATTGGTTCTGATATGTGGAGTTACATTGGACGCATTGGAGGCAAACAGGAAGTGAGTATTCGATCGGTGGATCCGTACGATGTTCTTCACGTTTTTATGCATGTTCTCGGGTTTGTCCATCAACATCAAGCTGAAAATCGTGATGAGTTCATTGAATTGAATGTGAGAAACATCAAGAAAGGTTTGGAGAAAGATTTTGAAATCATTCACGGACTGGATCAGTCTTTCGGTACATATTACGACTACATTAGTGTTACGCATTATTATTCGAGATTTGCTTCACAAAATCGATTTGAAGATTCTATAATACCTCTGGTAAGTGTTAGTGTAGACATTTATGTTCGTCAAACACTCAAATGCATGTATTAATTTGATCTTTATATATATATATTTAGGATCCAAACGTCGATTTGGGTTTGCGAACAGTATTGTCACAAGGTGACATATGGAAAGTCAAGGCAATGTATCAGTGTGAAAATTTTCTCAATTTGGATGTTGACTGCGATTAATTTAGAAACATTATTTATGCTTTGAGAAATATAGCCGAATCTCGTTTCTGCATTTTATTATTTGATTGTATACTATTCATTGTGAAATTCAGGTCGAAGTCAGTAATGATGGGTAAAGTACCTGAATCAAATTAGGCGCAAAATTAAAAGAATTGTGAAAGAAGTCTCTTCAACCCCCAGACGCAAAGTGTTTTGTACTGGGTCTACTTTAACTATTTTTGAACTGAAGTTGTTATTCCCACTGACAATAGTATTTTTCAATGGGCTGCTTTTGGGAATAATTTCGTAAGTGAATTCAATGATTTCGTAAATATATGGCAGACCGGTTAGCTTTTTGTCTGTTTGTTACCTGTCTGAAAAGCTTCATTCATTTAAGATACAATTTCTCTTGGAACTATGCTTTGACAAAATAAAGTACAGAATGATAATGAAATCGTACAAATTTTATATATTAATGTGCAGAACCAATTGCGATAAGCCCTTACAGTGGCTGAACATCATAACAGAGATAATGTTTTCTCTTAAAAGACCTTCTGGGTTGGCATTACAATTCTAAAAACATTATGATTATTGTTCATCATCATATTCTTATATGCTGATTGAAAAATAGCCAGGAGCCATTTTGCCCATCTCTAATTATGATCCAGAAAGCAAGCATAAGTCAATGGAATGGCGTTATAAGGATGCAAAGCCACCAATAAAAGCAATGGTAACAATCCACCAAAAAAGTCATGCGCACAATCTTTTAGATTTTCAAGGCATTTCGATGGTAGATTTTAAAAAACGCAATACAGTCGTAAACGTAATATGTACGTTAATATTTATGTAAACTGCAAAAGGGATTTCAGACATGAGTCCATGCGTCCATGCGATCAAACCGGTTTTTCAGAAGGCGGAAGTGAAGTGATTTTCGATTTTTTTTGGCATTTCTTTACTAAGCGATGTTGTCACTAAATTTGCAAATGACATTGATCCTGCAATGGCAATTGACAACACGTGTAGAGGTTTAGAAAATTTGGAGAAAATTTCAGGTCGTAACGCTAAAATTCTTTTCACCCTTATAACTTCCAGCGCAGTCATTCAATAGAAATGAAATTCACAGAGTAGGTTTGACTTAATGGGGTATTCTGGTCTAAAAATTTGCTCAAATCGTTTATATTTGCATATTTTCCGAGTTTACAATTTTGAGAATAAGCATTTAAAAGGATTTTTGGAAATTCGAATTATTTGTGGACTTACAGTTATTTTTGTGACTCGCGAAATAAACCAACAAACGCGATCAACAACGAATTAACCGCTCCGAGCTACGAGCGTCACAAGCTTCTAAAGAAGTTCGAACTGCTCGTATGGCTGAGAAAGCTCCCGAAAATCTCGCTTTTGAAATTGAAGAAGGAACATTGCATGAGACGGGATTTCTGATTGAAAAAATCTAAGTATAACATACCATTAAACGACTGAGACTAGTTGTAATTTACCGATTTACGTGAAATGTTGCATAAACTGTCCTAACACTATTAAAATTGTCTGACTTAGGGGTTTCTGAATTTTTTTTTCTACTATTTTTAAACTCTAGGGCACCTGAACCGCTAGAAACACTAATGTTCGAAGAACAGTAGAAGAATCGTGCAGGTTTTGAGTGCATATTCCACCACATGAGCTGCTTATTACGGCCAAACTGTTTCAAACGCCACGTTTTACTTTGGTCTCAAGAATGCAAATCGCCTACGTCAGGCTAATTTGACATTCTTTTTTTTACAGAATTCATCAAAAATTCATGTTTCAGACCACCAGGAAGGTTGGAATCATGTCAACCATGAGACAAGTTTTTTTTAGTCTTCACTTCGCTGGCCTGTTTCTACATGAATTTCGTTTTTTTTTATTTTTTGAATACATTTCGGTACTTTTAAAATGTTAATAAAAAACTGATAAAAAAAAAATTTTAAAAATGTTTATGGTTTTTTTTATTGGGTCCGTAAAATTACCTCAAAATCGAGCCTCCAGACCAAAATGCTGCCTTAACTTGAAGTAGATTTGGTATCTTGCTGGCTGTGGGCTGCCAGCACCAGATATTTTCGTCAATAATGAGCCAACATATGCTTCCATTATATATTCATATGAAAAACATTTACAATATAAATAATGAACTAATATTTAAATTTTCCAAAATTTGAAAATTTTTCGGGTGGCTTGAAACTTTCGTTGAAGTCCTCGGCTGAAAATGAAATTCAAAGAATAGGTTGACTTTTGCATGAGCTTGCTATGGTTGTTACGGTACACTTATTGTTGCTTCGTTGGAAAAGTGCTGCCAGCATTGAACATTTTTATCCTTAATATTACAGTCGAGAAATGGTTTTTGTTGCTTTGGCTGAGAAATGGTTGATAAGAGACTACAAAAAAGTGAATTATTTCTTTCCACATTTTTTAATCAATCAAAGACAATTTCTTCGAAAATCAGTTTTCTAGCGGTTCTGATGCGCTAGCTACTTTTCGTACAATTTCGTGCATTCAATTTGATGTAACTTTTGATCAAAATGGGTATTTAAAATATATAAACTGCTAAACAAATCTTTATTTTCGACAAACATTTTATTAAATAAAGATTTTCACGTGGAATTCTCACTTGATTTCCATCTGTGTATTATTCAATGACAGTGAAGTCTGCGTTCCGTACCAGGGAAGTGGAAGCCTCCCAAAGTAAAAACTCACGTTGGATTAATCGAAAATGCGCGCAGAGCATCTTTCTCGATGATCCCTGAAAATAAATATGCTGCAATGCAACAATACCTCTAAATAAACCAAAGAAAACAGAAGCCTACACGTGTGCCTTTCTTTTCTGTATTCAAAACGCAAGTTCCAATATTTTCGTTTCTTAAATTTATTTTCAATTTTGATACTTAAGTGAACGTAGTACCCAAGCAAGTGTTATTGAACGTGGTAGCCAAGCAAGTCAACAGAGATTGTCATACTGACGAAACGGAGGATACCAACTGTCATACGCATGACAATTGGCTCCGTCGAGGCTCAGACCAGCAAGTCGGTCAGATATCTGGGAGTAACCCTGGATACCAAGCTGACGTATTGTGATCGTATCCGCAGGGCACGTGGTAGTGCTCACTTCGCTGAGTAGGCTGAAGGCCAACGTCGGTGGTTCCAGTGAGATGAGACGGGGGCTACTGATGGTAACGACCAATACCATCTTGCTATATGAAGCCGATACTTGGGGAGATCCGTTTCGCACTAAGAAGCTTTCGAAGCGCATCGCCAATTTACATCGCTGGGGTGCCCTGTGACTCGCGAGCAACTATCGCACGGTGTTAGAAGAAGTTATGATGGTGGTATCGGGAGCAATCCCCATCAATCTGTTGCCACGAGAAAGCAAGGAAAGGTACCTCTGTCGCTCAGAGCTGAACAGAACTGAGACTCTGGCGCACGCGCGTACTCTTACCCTCCAACTTAAACGGCCCACAGACGAGAGATCTCGTCGACAACTAGATCTGCAATATGCGATATCTGCAACGAAAATCTCTGTCTGTGGGCTAGTCTCAGGTTGCATTTTTAGTCTCTGCAACGGTTGCAGTAAATATCAAAATTTTTTGATATTTGGTGGGTGGAGCTACTGGTCGACGAACACGTTGCTGTGTCTGTGGTGATTTTGAGACTAGAATGGAGATATCATTTGAATTTAGTGTAACGTAATGGTAACATAATTCGAAATCATTGGTTTAACGGACTAAATTGTGTATGAGTACGCTCAACAAGAGTCAGTTAGCATACCTCATGATCCCGTTAATGTTTTATTATTTCAGGAAATATTTATGAACGAAAAAAATAGATGTGGAACAATAATATCTTTAAACATTTGGCAGCAACGGATATTTAGTTCATTTTCAGTGCTGCTTGCCTATAATGACCGCCAATTAAAATTCAATAAAAAAGTATTTAGAGGGCTACATGTGGCTGAACCAGAAAGTACGAATACCTAGATACCCGTACATACCTGTTCGAAATAACTTTACGTGAAACATAATTTTAAACCCTATTAAGGCACAATTGCTGCCAGCTCATGATACATACAAATTTATAATTTTCTTGACCGCCAATTAAAAATTATTTAGAGGGATCTATGACTAGGTTACAGATGCCTGAATCAGAAAGTACAAATATCTCATATATCCGAGTATATGTACCTGTTCGAAATTACTTTACGTAAAACATCATTTGCTAACAATGCTTCCAATGTATGTCCTCCGTTTTCTTACAACGAAAATGACCTGAAAACACCCATTCCGAAGCGTGTGTTGCCTCCACGAAAACAACGTTCGAATGAGATTGCAATTCAAGTTGTGATTACATTCTCTGTGTCTGTGGCAAATCAATTGAGATCCAGTCGACGACTAGATCTCCGTGTCTGTGGGCCGTTTTAGGCAACAACGTAGGAGTGAAAGCGATAAAGGACGCTGGGCGGCTAATTGGTTTTATTGAACCTTGGTTTAACCGGACCCTTTCTTTCTTTGTCAATTCTTGACAGGGCACGGATACTTGAAGAAAAACCTGAAGGTGGACACGCCATACAGCTCAATGATACTCAGCGCACATTCTTTATGTGCAGTCGCTTTGCAAGTTTGAGGCACGCTCGGCATGACAACAACTGAGAAGATCGTAAATGAAATGCAGCGAAACAAAGAGAACTGGCGCACAGTCTTAACATTCGCTGAGAAGGTGCTGCGCATAGAGCAGGAGGAGGGCTGTTTTACCGACCCTCGAGCTGTGGGAGTCTCTGAAGTCCGTAGTTACCGATAGGTGAGTCAGCACCTCCAGGTCGAAGCAGTGCTCAGGCGGACCGCGATTCGGAACTTCGTGGGCTTGTAGATTGTATTTTTCTAGTGTGTCAAACGTCACATACTCCATGGTGGTAGGTCACCCTGAAATCTGGTTGGAAGATTTTTTTTGTGGCCATCTACACTAGGGGGAAAAAATAAGTCTTTTAAGAATTCAAGCCAAAATTTTATTTTCATTTTATCAATGCTATTCTTGTTGAATGAAAACTTTTATCGCAAATTATTTGGTTCATAGCGCTTCTTTGATAAACTAAGGATTCTATTGTTTCATACTGGTTACCATACTCCATTTCATTATTTATTTTCGTTTCTCAGCTGTTGGGTAGTATTCAAGTTATACTAGTATTTTTTGACTATCATTTCAGGCATGAAAAATAAACTCAGGAATTTAGTTTTGAATGAATTATCATCAATTATTGTACGTGAGCCAGTTAGACCATAAAACATAAATTCACAGATTGTTCATGTAGTACTGCGATCCTCTGAAAACTCATAAAATTTATCATGAATTGCAAAAAAAACTATGAATTGCAACGTGATTTAGTTATACGAGATATTCTGAGCTATAGTGCATAAAAATGTTCTCATCCGGAACTCGCCAGTCATAAAACTGCAACAGACACGAGAGAATGCAAAAGATACAACACTAGTAAATAGGCTGTGACAATTAACCCCGATATAATCCAGTAATCAAGGTCTGACCACGTCCATATCTTATGCATCTTTTATGATGGACTCAATAGTGTGGCGTCAGAAAAAGGCACCAGCGATCCATTCAATGCATTCTAGTGCATAGGCAACGTACACCCATGAACTCAAATGACCCAGATTACACTGCGATACGACTACGACTGTGGCCAAGCTTCCGGGATGCTTGCACTTTATCCTAATAAAATGCTTTCTCACACCTCTATCCTAGCGGGACATACCCGTAAGTGAGAGGCATATGTGTGTATATTTTATGCCATATTCCGTAAACATCGTTCGGAGCATGAAATGTAGTCCTTGAAAATGTCCTATTGTACTATAGTTGAAGAAACTCAACGCTAAGGACACTTGTGGCGCATTCAAATCCAGTTGAGAGTGCTAGAGGAGTAAAATACAGCGTTACTTCGGCATGAGGTGTAAATTGATGTAAAATTAATCACTTTGCTAAATCTACTTCGACGGAGATTACCTGTTCTGCTTTCTATGCAATTAGTAATATATACAGTTTAGATAAAAGCTTACTTTTTCGGGTTTGAATATTTAAATTTCAAAGGAGCTATATTTTAAGGTGTAGTAAATTTTTTGTAGAGTAAAATTCTTCAAATAGAATAAAATTCCACACATAGAATAAAATTCTTTACGTAGAATAAAATTCTTCACTATCATTCTGGAATTTCCACCAATAAATCGTAGGTTAGATCAAAAAACTTAATAAAAATACCACAAAACATACACGAAATCTATCAAAGTGAATGTTTTTAGAGTTTTAAAGGAAAGAAAACTATATAAAGTGCAAAAATGGAAATTATAGTAGAATAATATTTGTTTTTTCTCATTGAATATCCTGTAATATATTTATTCCTAAGTTTGCAAAGATGCGTGCTGAGAGAATTTACATTTTTCATGCAAATTCCTGAAAGTATAGAAATTTCGCTCTCACAGCAAAAGGTAACCAGGCGAACAAAAATATTGGCGAACATCTGTGGCTCCTCTCTAACACCCTCAAACATAAATCAACGACTAATCTTTACATTGTTTCTTTACAGTTTCATCATCTAATCTCGTAGAAATTTTATGTTCGCTTCAAGGACACTCTCGAAATCCAAAGTAAAAATTGCTGCAATTTTATCTTAATGTCATCCAATTTAAATCTTCAGTATCTCTGCCGTTAAGGTTTCATATAAACTTCATCAGCTAACCGCAGAATTTCCGCACATCATGCTGGTTAATGTTTCATCGGAAAAACCGAACTCAAGGCATTTTCATCAGATTGTTGAGTGAACTGTTAGTTGAGCAAGTGCGTTCACGTTTCACCTAGAGTTCATCGACCTGTAACCTGTCCGACCTACGATAAATTGAAAAATTGAAATCTTTTATGATGTTTTCGCGAAAATACATTTTGCTAGGAAACCATAAATCATCAAATTTACATTTCATTGACGAAACGATTAGTAAACATATTTGAAGAGTACTTTTCAGGTCATCGCTAAACGAAATTGAGAAGATGAAAATATTTGCAAGGTAGCCGAAATACTTTGTATAGCTTGGATTCATAACAATATTTATTGTGATTCATATTCAATATTTTCTTTGGCAATTTTTAACCACTCAATGATTGAGATTCGAAAATTGAGATTCGGTGACCTGATTTTTGAAAGGATTTTTTCGAAAGTCGTTTTGTCAGTTATATGTACGTTCTATTGTCTGTACAGTATTGTTGTATAAGTTGATTTTATCTCAAGTGCCAAATTATGATAGTTGAGTAAATTGGATAGAGTTAGAGTATTGTATTTTTGGCAAATTTTCTTCTAGATTCTGCCTCTTTACTGTGTGTGCCTTCAAATTGGAGAGAAAATTATGAGCTATTTGGAGAAGAAGACAATTTTGTCGTTTTCGAACGTGTAGATTTATATGTATTACCAATCTTTAGAAATAGTTATGAAGAGATGAATTAGTAAAAACTGAATAACACTTGTGGAACTCCAGCTTCTGTGGTCCGCTGTCAGAAGAGATGTATGTCTATTTTTACACGATAAGTTCTGCCTTTTAAAAATGATTCTATAAATTAAATTACAGGTACAGCAATATGAAATGGATATATTTTGAATATCAGTTCTGCGTGCTAGAATATGTCCAATACTTTGGCTAGGTCAAACATAACCAAGCCGTTCGACTCTCTATAAGCCCTGTGCGGAAGTGTTGGGCCATCCTTGCTAGCTTGCTAGAGAAGCGGTCTGAAGCCGAATTATTCATGCGGAAGGATGTTATTCTCGAGCACTACTTCATTTAAGGGGTTAGTCCATTGTTAAACTGCTCAAAATGAACAATTTTTTTAAACAGCTACCAAAAAAAAAAAAACTATTCAAGATATCGATTTGAAATTTTACATACACTTTTATTGAAGTTAAGAGTTAACATTTTCATTGGAAAAAATTATTAGAAAACAAAATGGCGGCCGCCCCAATGGATCGCCGCAGCACCGCCGAAAAAAAAGCAAATTGCCCCTCGTAAATTCCTGGACAAAATAAGCGTCTGTGAACAAATTACCAAAAATATTTCATTAGTTTTGAGTATAAAGGACTGCACGGGCCTAAATTTAGAACAAAAAAAAAATTTTTGACGATTTGGGAAACATTTTTTTGATTGAAAAAAATTTTTTGATTCATTTTTTTGATTCAAAAGTATACCAAATTTTTTTTAATCGCTTTAGGGCTCTAAATTTAGGCCCGTGCAGTCTTTTATACTCAAAACTAATGAAATATTTTTGGTTTTTTGTTCACGGATGCTTATTTTGTCCAGGAATTTACGAGGCGCAATTTGCTTTTATTTTTCGGCGGTGCTGCGGCGATCCATTTTGTTTTCTAATAATTTTTTCCAATGAAAATGTTAACTCTTAACTTTAATAAAGGTGTATGCAAAATTTCAAATCGATATCTTGAATAGTTTTTTTTGGTAGCTGTTTAAAAAAATAGTTCATTTGGAGCAGTTTAACAGTGGACTAACCCCTTAAATAAGAAATGAAAAATCATGCTGCTACCTTGGCTATTGAAGAGAGTAGGCTAATTGGTCTCTAGTTCTATGAAAAAGGGTGGTTTTGCCGATTTCTGACAGCATTTTGATGATAGTTTGTTTCCAAACTTCTAAATATGTTCTCAGTGGAAAAGTCTGTCGTATGTTGTCTGGTGCGAGAATTTAACAAAAGTTGCTAGTTTGGTCAGCTCCAGGCAATTCATGTCCATTCAGAGTAATAACCAGGCTCTTTTCTTCATCCAGATTGCTTGGTCTTATAGCTGTTGCCTACCGAAACTCAGAGTTTAAGATTCTCCTAGGTCTTACATTTAGCCCCTTTTGTTCGACGGAAGGCTTACATACCTAAATAGTGCATCCATGAGCTGCCGTTGACACGCTTACTTCGTGGGGGCAGAAATGACTCAATGGAGCAACCTGTACACCCGATTGACCAAATCGGTCCGTTCTCATGTTCATCTGTTTATCCGTAGAATCTTGTTGTTAGTTGTACAACCCGGCCCCTAAGTGGCTTCAATCCCAACTTTTCATAGAGGAGAAGGTGTTAGTTACCGGACTGTAGAACCTTCCGGTGCAAAAGCGAAGGATTCTTCTTTCGAATATTTCCGCTTCGGTCATGACTGTCTTTGAACAGGTAATCCAGGATGGGGAAGCATAAGTCAGGAGAGGCCGGATAAGAGTCTGATAGCAAATGGATTTAGCTTTGGTGGTCATGTCCATTTTTTTGGCGAAAAGATGTCTGATGCATTGAAATGCTAATTTGGCAGCTTTGATTTTATGCCGCACGTAAGGATTAGACTTCAGAAACTCGTGAAAATCAACACCGAGGTACTTTAGAGATGAGCTAGAAGTTTTCTTTGAAGTTTTGAACGAGACAGCGAGTTTTTTGGTCTTCTTGCGAATAATTTCCGATCTCCGGTACCGCTATTTGGTTTGATGCCCCATTCATCGAAGTAAAGACATCATTCTGCCAAGTAGTAGAAGAAAAAGAGTCATTCCAGGCTCTTCGTAGCTTTGAACGGATCTTGGGTCGACGCGAATAAGACCAATTCATCGGCATATTGAAGAATTTGGACTTGAGGTTGACCCACTGGAATGGGAAGGTCAGCGGTGAATATGGTATAAAGATTTGGTCCAGTGACAGAGCCTTGTGGCACTCCTGATGTTACTCACTCCTTTGAGAGAATCTGCTCCATTTACGCTGACATAGTAGTTGGTAAGAAAGCTCACTGCGAGTCTTGTCACTTCTCCCGGGAATCCAAACTTGATCAACTTAAACAGAAGACCCTCGAGCCATCCAGAATCGAAAGCCTTCTCGATATCTAAAGCACACAGTATTGTTGGAATGTTTGGCTCATTCAATTGAGACACGATTTGGTAATGCAGGTTCGAGATGGCGTGTTGCGTCGCGTGCTTGCGCCAAAGCCAAACTAGTGGTCAGGAATTACTTGCATGAGCTCACAATGTTGTTTTATATTTTCCATTCAAATTCTCTCAAAAATCTTCCCAAGATTTTCGCCAATGAAGATATTATCAATGCGAAAGAACACCGGCTAATGGTCTGATGGCAGCTCGTCAAGAACAATTATCTGCATATTTTAATTGATACCATATGAAAGCCCTATATCAATGATATTGCTGCTCCTGGGACCAAAATGTGTTGGTTTACCGAGGATGTGTAGGCATGTTAGTGTTACTTCTCACAATGGTGGTTGTCGGCGTTAAGATCTCCCGCGAGGAAGAAGGTAACTTTACGAGGGTGCCTTTTGTACTCCTGAGGATGGAGGCTTCAATTTTTGTTTTCCACACTTTTTCTTTTTTTGTGGTACCTCTTCCCCAACCGCTCATCTTATCGCTCCTACAATGGATGTAGTTGAGGATCTAAATAAGGTTTCCTGGTTTGAGGAATGTTTCCTGTAAGAGCATGATTTAAATTTTGAAATCAATCAAATTTTGGATCAGCTCGCTTATTTTATAAAGTAGAAAATTCGCATTTCATGCGAAAATAGGACTTTGATTAGTGGGATACATTTTTCATTGAAGAATTTAGTACGTTGGTTAATTCGAGCCGCTAACATGCTTTGGACCATTTCAGCTATTATATCCTTCATCATGGAATGTAACTGTTCTTGCATGATAGCCAAAAGCTGGCCCATATGTTTAGGGTTATCTTGATTAGCTGAGTTAGTAGAGGGTTTTGGGATTGGGCTGTGAGTTGACATGGGAACAAAAGGATGAGTAGTAGTCCTTGGATTTGCACTAGCTACTTGTGCGAAAGACTTCTTCAGATTTTTTGAAACATTTTGCCCGTTTTACTTTCAATTTCTTGCAGTCTTGAAAGTGGTGGAGCCCATTGCATTTGACACAGCAAGCCTGGGCGCAGCAGTTTGTTGCAGAGTGCCTAAATTGTTGACTGCTGTAGCACTGTGCTATTCCTATACGCGTATTTTTGTGACTCAATTTGGCAGACAAGGTAGCATATGGCTTTCACTTTGTATATGACTTTGCCTGACTTCGGGAGCCGCACTTTCAATCATTTAAACGTGCTTATTCTTGTTTTGAAGTAGTAGGCTTGAAGGTGATTGAATCTCTGCCACTCGAAATTCTCTCTCACTTCTTGGAAGTGAGTCCATGTCATCTACGGATTACAATGTTTATACTCTTGTCTTCATGGAGGCCATATGTGTGGCATTAGACTTTAAGATCCGTGAAATGTCTGGCTATTTTTCTATGGTCGTTTATAGTTTCGGGGATAATCTGAATGCCCAGGAAGACCCGCTTCGCAAGATAATGTTCTTTTCTTTGAGTACTATTGCTAACGACAGCCACTGTTCTGGCTGCCGGAGAATAATTAGAACTGGCTTGTCTTCACCGGGCCTCTCTGAGTTTATTGGAGGCTTCTTGAGTGTGATTTATTGTTGTTTTGTTGGAATGTTGGGTTTGATTGTTCTTGTTTGGGCTTTCGTGCGTTAGATTGTTAGATTTTGTTAGATTTTTGTTAGATTTTAAAAAGAATGTCTAATTGTTTTTAAATAGGGGGCATTTCACGTGAAGCGGACAACGAAAAAAAATCGAGATTATGGATTTCGTTCATATTGTGCATAATGGTACTTCTAGAAGATATGAATGTGGGTGCACAAGTTTTTGTTTCTATGAGGTTTAGTTGCCGAGTTATGGGCTTCTGAATAATTAACGAAATTAATAAAAGGTTTTTTTGGAAGCGGATTCTGAGATTCAAAACAAAATCTAAAAAACATTAAACATGATGATTGGTATAGAAAATTAGCTGTTCTTTTTAATTTTGAAATAAGATTTGAAAAACAAATTTTGTTTCCTGTGTGGAACCGGAAGTAGACACTTTAACTGGTAATTTGAATAATTTGGACCAGGTTAATTTTGTTTATTTTTATAACAAAACAAAGCTTAAAGTATAGTTATTTTATCATAAAAGATTTAGAATGGGATGGCCAGTAGTTTAGGAGGTAGGTGAATTTCGATACATAAAAGTCGCATGGAGCGTGGTACCGAGAGCTTGCTTAGCGCAGCTAGTTGGCTCGAAAACAAAAATTGATTTGAAATGTGATTAGTAGCGCCATCTCTTATTTGAAAAAGGTTTTATTTTCCCATAAAAACCTAATTAAAATATATGACGCATATAGAATATATTTGACGCCAAGCCAATTCAAATTTTCCGTTATTTTTCGAGTTATTGTTCAACGCTTGCAATGACTATTACTTTCGTTGATAAGCTAAAGAGTCTTAATTATGTGTATTATGTCTCCGTTCGGCTATCGATGTTTCAATCCATTTGATTTGAAGTTTCATCGGAAGGCTAATGACCTAAGAAAAATTCCAAGAATATTAGCAGAAAATAAATTATGTCGAATCTACAGGAAAAAACTGATCGTAGGAACACTTCTAGTTATTAAAAAAAAGAACTAGTTTAAGAAACGAGTGTAAAATTGTAAAAATTGTGAAGTAAATTCATTTGCCCCTACACAAGTACCTTTTTTTCACTAAGTAAATCAGCATTAGCAATTTTTAATATTTTATCTTCTATATGTAAGTGATACAAGTGATATATAATAGTTTTACTACAAATATTTTGCTTTCACATTCACTAGCTATCATTATCAAGCTCCCGGTACCACGCCCCATGCGACTTTCATCTATTGAAATTCACCTACCTCCTAAACTACTGGCCATCCCATTCTAAATCTTTTATGATAAAATAACTATACTTTAAGCTTTGTTTTGTTATAAAAATAAACAAAATCAACCTGGTCCAAATTATTCAAATTACGAGTTAAAGTGTCTACTTCCGGTTCCACACAGGAAACAAAATTTGTTTTTCAAATCTAATTTCAAAATTAAAAAGAACAGCTAATTTTCTATACCAATCATCATGTTTAATGTTTTTTAGATTTTGTTTTGAATCTCAGAATCCGCTTCCAAAAAAACCTTTTATCAATTTCGTCAATTATTCAGAAGCCCATAACTCGGCAACTAAACCTCATAGAAACAAAAACTTGTGCATCCACATTCATATCTTCTAGAAGTACCATTGTGCACAATATGAACGAAATCCAGAACCTCGATTTTTTTTCGTTGTCCGCTTCACGTGAAATGCCCCATAGTGTATATTATGACAGTTTTTGAAAATAATGTGTATTATACACAAAAAAAAATTAACCACAACGCAACATTTCATATTGCTGTTTCCGGTTGCTTTTTGGCAATAGCTTGAAAATCAATCTAGTTAGATTACTTTTTAATTTTTCCAGCATGTTGATTCGATGTTGATCTTCTAATTTTTCTCGAATTATTACCGATTCCTCAATAGTGCAAATAAGTTAATATTTCGTTAAGTAAATATTTCGGTGTGAGGGCAAAAATTATTTACTACATCATGCATTGTTTTGAAAAATCAAATCTGAATGGTATGCAGTGAAGGAATTCAACTTTTCGATAAGCAGCCATAAGGGCCTTATAATACTTGTGACTAGTTTTTTATGTATTTTTAGCAAGCAATTTAGGTTCAGTTTTAAATCTTGTGCTTGAAATCGTTATGGTGTCCGGTGAAGTCTACGTATATGCATATGATTATCGATTATGCATTATATTATTTTCAGCGCACTATAGCTGAACAGGCAATTTTTTTTTTTAAATGAAATATTACATTAAAAGCCAATGTGTGTACAGCATACTACTCAGAAAACAAAAAATTAAACCCACACAGCGTACCACGTAAGCTAGTTGACTGTTATCTTATGTACGTAGTGTTTTCTTGGACTTTGCTTAAATTAGAGAGTCTTTAATATCTTAATGCAATAGCGGGGATTTCATTTTTGATAGAACACTTGTGCTCCTTCCTATTAGTTTACTATGAAAAAGCATTTTCTTCACAAGCACAACTCATTTATCGTAAAGAAAACTCATTTAAAATGTATTTATTTCATGAGTTCTCTAACGTATAATTTAACAAGGAATAATACCTAATCATTATGCTGATGAGGCCTAATAATTAGACTGGGTTTCAAATTTACTCTCCATCTTTGATGGAAATGCATTAATCTATGAAATAATGTCAGTAAAATTACATTAACAGTCCATCGTTCCAACAAAAAAATCAATAACAAGCCAAAGAACGGAAAATTTTACTCATAATCTGATGGCGCCCAACATGGGCATCAAGTAATATTTGCTTTAGTGACACTTAATTGCGGAACCAGCTAAACCAGCCTTATATTTTTCACCAATCATATAAGGTGTAACGGTAAGAAGTTAAAGATGCATTTCAGCCAACTCGACTTTCAGAGTTTCCAAATAAGAAAAATTAAAAATGGTAGTTCTACACTTATAGTTCTTCAAAAATAGTTCTACACTTAATTGCTGCCTTTCCAATATAAAAATGAGTGTGCGGTGATACTCAACCACACAAATAGAAAATTGCTACTTCAGACTGGTTTGTACCAATCATCATTTCACGGTCACCCAAATAAAATTAGGATGTTATCCCGTCTCAAATTCGATAGGTGTATGAGTATATAGTAAATTATAAGCCAATCAATTTCGTTGATGACATTTTATCTTGACGATACAGCATTAATCGCAAACGCAAACGCAGCATTAATTACTTAAAATACTCAACCATTCCTTAAAAATATTGATAAAAGTACTCTTCAAGGACACACAAGCAGGAACAAAGCAGTTTTATTTTCCCCTGCAAAGATAAACAGAATTGATGATTCTTACGTGTTTATTGAAATGTCTTTACAAAATCAGATACATGAAAAATTTGAGCTTCAATCAGAAGAAGCATCTTCAACACTTTAAAAAAAACAAGCAGATGCGTTTGAAATTAAACATATGTTTTCTTTAATTAAATCAAACTAAATTTGTTCCTTACTTCAGTTAATATAAACTTCAAAACAAAACTTTTTCACTGACTGCGATAACCTTCAAATTAAAATAAAACTTGCATTCCGAAAATCAAAGTTTTTTCACATTAATTAGTTTTTACGAACACTTTCCATCAACACAAACAACTACGTTCATTCCCAGTTAATCCTTCTTCTCATGTCAGTTGCGCGCAAATAAGCGCCAACAACCTTCACAAACAACAACAGTCATCACTTTTACGCTGACTCCAGCACAATCAGTCATTGATCAAAACAGCCTCCCATCCCAGCCTCAGACCATTGCATTTCAACCTGGCGCCTCGAAGGTCGTAGCCATTCACATTTCCGTGTCCAAAGCACAAGCTGGCAACCTGGCTGGTGTGCACCTCAGTCAAAACGATAACAAACAAGTGAATCTCGTCGTCCTCCCGCGAGGCTCGGTGTCCTTGTGTCGTAGAACTGTCGTCATTAATACGCAAGTGAAAGTAGGGGAGATAGTCGCTGAAATATGCACACAAACAGAGCAGCTCGGCGAAAGGATAGCATCCAAAGCTCCCCAGTGCAGCACTGTCACATCAACAACAGCTGAAGAGCTGTTTTGGCTGGAAGACGTACAGACGCACTGTTCCATCGACGGAGGTTTTAGTGCTCGAAGGCCACAGGATCCGACTAGAGCCTTGTCGAGCAACAATTCGGTCGTTCAGTTAGATCGCTGAATCCATTCTGACAGGACGCGTTTCAAAACTGCTCTTCGAAGAATTCGTCTAGTTCGGGTGAAATCTCAATGAAGTACGGTTGTTGGAAAGTTCAATGAGTAACAGTGCTTGTTAGGAATCAGTGAATTCGAGAGTTAATGAGAAAGTTTTTTGGAAAAGTTTCGGTTTGTGGCTGAAAATCGTATATCGGGTTTTGTTCATTGTGTCGAATTAATGTAAGTGGACATAGAATATTTAAGTGGCTAATGAGTTTCCCATTGCTTTGCGTGTGCTAAAATCCGCTCATATTGATTGGCTAGTTTCAGTGGTAATTCGAATAGTTAAACAATTGTAACGCTCTGTAACATCAAATAAAATGTGGAAAAAAGTCAATTATAACTAAAACAATGCTTCGAGTAGTAAAGGCAATGATTATCCCGTGGTGACTGGTATCAATCTAGGTAAGTAAAATAAGTGGCAGATAACATGAAAATTTCAGTGTGTTGTTACCTGCGAAAGCTGCCCCCGCTTTTATTATTGTTCCATTCAAAATCAAATTGCCTGTTGATATATGTGAACAACATGTGTTTTACGAAATAATGCATACTCTAATAGGACTATCCTGTCTAACAAAATGAAACAGAAAGTTGATGATTGGAATACACAAAAACTCCCACATGCAATCTATTTGTTGTCAGGCCTTTCCTTCGAAATGAATCATTTAGTCATTATGCCTACACACAGGTATCTAGTTAACTGGCAACGGATCGATTACATTACTCAATTGAATAACGTCTGAAGACAAAACCGAAGATGTGAGCATTTTATGTGATGTATGTGTATGTTTGTACGACTATTCAGAGATGATGTAACGATGTTGTAATTGAATTGCTCTTGAGTAGGGTGAGATTCAGTTCAATGAATTTGCAAGCGTAACATTTGGAGATGTAACTAATCAAGAAATTATAATACACATCAATGAGTTCAAAAAGGAAACACTTTTTGTAACTTTAATCTCAAGAGCAGTTACTCAATTTCGAATGTAATAGCAAAACCTTAAAATTTACAGTCCTTCTTATTCTTTGAAGTGTAAACAACAACACAGCCATATTTTCTTCCTTAATTTACATTTTCAATTATCGAAAATTACACCTTTCCCGTCACGTGAACGGATTGAACTTCTATTTCATTCCATCAAAATAGGTGAACAGCAAAGCTTCGCTACATAACATATTTTTCGCATTGTGTAAATATTGCCACAATAGGATCAACTGACTGGAGCCTTCTGCGAACGATATAAATAGAAAAGAAAATATGTCAAATTATAGCGAGTTTGTGCCCGGGTGAAATTTTGAATTTTGTACAACAAAAACAGGCTTTTATTTTAATTAATATGGAATTCTATTGAAAGACTTTTGTTGTCAAATGGATTTATTGACAGAATTTTAATTAGAGTTGCTTGTGTCTCTGTCAATCTCCGAGAGGCTTGAAAGTAAACTGAATGACGAGAACACGTTTTGGTGAAAGCTTTTATTCTGCGATTGTGCTTGAATTATCACGTCGTTTGGCAATTTTTACAAAAGAATGTTTTGAATATTTAACGATTGGAACGTTTTGCCAACTACAATTAAAGTTACTGAGAAAAGGATCTATGACTATGCGAGGACGTAATGAATTGAAGCTGTATTCTCATTGTGCGAGAGTCAATTGTATGTCTGTCGTTTGACTATGAAACTCGTGACGGTTGAAGGATGCTGATGATGAATTTATTATGGCTTTGATGAATTCTCATAGAAACGGAATTTAATGACAGAAGAATTCAAATTCCAGGCGTAGATATTTCATAGAAGTCATTTTTGCGTGACTGTGTTCTTAGAAAAATACGTTTGGGATTGCTATTTGTGATTTCTATTTAATAGTGATTTATTGCTTTGTGGTATTCAATTTAATGAAATATTTCGTTGAAGAGTATTAAGTTTTGTTTTGATTTGGTTTATTTAAACGAAAGGCTTATGCAGCAGATGCTCAAATATATTTTTCTAAATAGATTCGATTTAATTTTAATATGCAAAAGATTCAATTTTGGATGATATTTAATGTAACCAAATAAGTTACTATTACAAAAAGGAAAAGGAAAGGGAAAAAGAGGTTTTGATAATATTGTAATTTATTTAACTTATATAATATTGTAATATCGTAATTTGCATATTAAATTGATTATGTCCTGATTTTTTGAGAGCATATTTTTCATTTTCAAGTAGAATTAGTTCGCTTTTATAATCATGCTGCGAGGCTATAAAAAAAGTTTTAAAAAGTAATAAAGAAGTAAAAAAATTGAAAAAGGTTTATAAAGTATATACGCTCGAAATTAATTGATGAATTTAGGTTTTGCCTACAATTCTCACCTAGGAAAATATTCAGTGCTTTTTTGCCGTACTTTTTTCCATTAAATAATTCATGTGATTCAAGTGTTCTTATTTAACTAATCTGCGGGATAAAATAAGTACGATAATTGTAATTTATATATTTCTGGTTTTTAACTATATGTTCTGACGTTCTGATTATGAATTTACATAAACACATGCATGTAAACATAGAGGAGTTCGAGCAATTCGACATCGAATAACATAGCTTATAGTAATACCAGTCAGGTAAAATGATTGATAAATGGACATTTTCCGTTCTTTCTGCGTTAGTTATCCTGACGCGTGACCAAAACAAAGCTCAGCCCTTTCAGCATGACAAAATAAAATTGAAATGTTATATTGCAAAAGCAAATATCTAACATATTAAAATATTTCACATATTAAAAAATCTTAAGTGTAGCCGAATCTACTATGCCAACCTGTTGTAACTACAGAATAAAGTCGTGCACAACGGTGCCATGAGTATGACAAAATGAAAGAGATATCTAATTAGCAAAGATCATATCTAAGCGAAAATTGATGAAAAAAATAACCGAAAATAATACATCAACTAACAAAATTGTTAACTAGCTGAATTATATCAGGAAAATAATGAAACAGGCTAAAAACACGTAAATAAATCTTGGAGAAATCGACAAAGAAGTAAATATTGAGACATCTTAAAAAAATTTTCGGTACATGTAGTTGAGTTATTAATTAATAATCGCATACATCCACACATCAATGCAATATTACACTTTTTCGTTGATTGTAACATAATATTCAAAAGTCTCGTCCAATAGTTTTTTGATATAATCTTTTTACTAGTTTTCGAAAACTGATTGCGTTTCATACATGGCTCTGATAACGTTTTGGGAGTATTTGACCCTATATTCGCACTAACTGCCTGAAAGTAGTCAAATTTCAATTTGTGATAGCTGATAAAAATATTGCATAGTAACGAAAAACGTATTAATGTTTGCTAGAAACGGACATGTGTGATTTTTAATGAATTTATAAGTAATTCAGTAGCAACAGCAGACATGTGAAAAAAACCCTTCGAAACATCGAGCCTTCTGAACAATTTATGTTTTCGTAAAAAATGCAAACGATCCATAAGCCTTGCCTTGTCAAATTAAAATTATTGAAATTCCGCTTAGAACAAGAACGACAGCCCTTTCCAAGTAATCTACTTTTCGATCATTTGAATCTTCTGTTTACGAGAACTCACTACAAAATCATGATATCAATATAAAATCCATAGAATGTGCTCATTTTCAGCAAGAGCATATGATTTGCAAATGTAGGTAACCCTTTGGCAGTGGTAACTCAAAAACATAAATGGGCTGTGCCCTGCAAACTTCGATGCTGTCATCAGGTTTCAATTAAATTCACACTGTAGAATAGATCTTATTGCCAACATATCCCGTCAGGAAATCGGTTGAAAAAGTATGATAGGACTGCCAGGTACGGCATTTTTTTTTGCATTTCCTTACTAAGAGATGCTTCCATTAAATATTCAAATGACAATGATATCGTAGTCGAAATCAGCAAATAAAATTCCTGCTGGTGGTAACCCTAAAATTCTTTTCACCCTTAAATCGTCCAACGCAGTTATCGGATCGAAATGAAGTTCAGAGGATGAACTAACCTCAGCGAGAAGTAGATTTTACGTACTTTTGACTATGGTGCTGGCAAAGGGCTGCCAGCATCAAGCATTTTCGTTGTTTCATGCCAACATACACTACAATGAAAATTCGAGATGTTAAACATCTACCAAGATAATAAGAAAACATATATTTAAATTTTTCAAGTTTTTTTCAATATTTCGGATTGCAGCCCCAAAATTCTTTCCATTCCTGTAAAATCCGACATAGTTATCCAATCAAAATGGAAATCAACATGTTGTGTTACTCACTTATTCACTCTGCTCTTTAAGAGTCATTCAAAAGAGCCATTTTAATTAACTTTTTTCATGCTTACAAAAGTGTAAACTCAACTGCTGTTTTTATTGTTTTATTAATAATAATAAACTAAAATGTAATATAACATAACATAGCTTTAAAGATATATAATAACTTTGAAAATAAACCTGTTAGTCAAAATCAATCGGATTGTTAACAATCATAATATAAGAAAATGTTTTTTTTGGGAGATAAGGGATATATTTTTTTAGTAAGCACATATGCACTATTTGAAAACACTCGTCCATTTGAGTTCCTGTGAACAGGTTTTTGATGCACAAAATAGGTGAATTGGGGAAAGGCTACCGTTCTTGTCCGATAAGGAATTTCAAAAGTTTTACTTAGGCTGTTTTGACAAAGCATAAAATTTATATATGAGTTACTTTTTTCTAAAGGCGCAATTGCACTCTCCCCGAACGTTTCGTCGAGCCACTTGTAAAATTACTTCTCTCCATGTTTTGGCATGTGAAAAAAACAGGGTAAAATAAACGAGGTGACCATTTACACTGTCAGCTCGTCAACATTTGCCTGTGTCTAATTTCGGCATAAAAATCAAGAATTTTTCAGAAGGGTCGATAATTTAAAGGTTATTATTTTCAGTGCTGGTCTTAGCTGCAGGGTTGCAAGTACGTTCATGAAAACCTACGTGCGTTTATAACTTTACAATATCAATATGTCCTTTAAGTTTTATAATGATTTGATAATCTTGTCAACAGATATCGCAATACAAAGTTGTTCAAATTATCTCGATTTTATTTTAAGGACAAATAGCGTTAAAAATTTCAAAACGTTGTCATATCTATACTTAAAACGAGTTTAAAATAGATTTTGCAAATTTTAAATATACCAAACACAAATACCATATTTTTAAAACCATAAATACATACTATTAAGTGAAATCCTGATCAATGTTTTCTCTACCATGTCCGACGTTTTTGTTCTTCGGCAAGTACTTCCAGTTCTTCATTAGGTACATCAGCCTCAATTTCATTAACACTAGTTTCTAATTCTGAATCACTACTGTGGTCAGTTACAAGCTTCAAATTAGAATTACCAACTTCGTCATCACTTGAAAAGTCCAGCAACTCATTTTCACTATTTTCATACAACAAAATTTCTTTAATGATTTAAAATCTTGAGGATCTGATATATTAAAGTAATCTTTACTTGATCGAAAAAATCCCACAAACATATACGTTGGGTCAAATCAACCCAGAAAAAACTTTCGGATTCAATGAACTGAGTTAATGACGAGAACATAGAAAATTGATCAATCCCCCCTAGTTGACTCCCGGCTGAACGAGCAACTACATGGGTTTAGAGAAGGTCGCTCAACTACCACGAATTTGACAGTCCTAATTTCAGACGTTATGTGTAAAATGGACAAAGGATACTAAATTGACGCAGTCTTTATAGACTTCAGTAAAGCTTTTGACAGAGTTGACCACCCTACCTTAATCTCAAAGCTTCAGAAATTCGGACTTGCCGGCACTCTGCATAGCTGGCTGACTTCTTACCTTCGCAATCGAACACAAATGGTAAAATTTCAAGGAATTTTATCGAAAGATAAATCTGCTACTTCTGGTGTACCACAAGGTAGCCATCTTGGCCCACTCTTCTTTAATATATTTATTTCTAACCTATCTGACGTCTTAGTAAATATACCTCATCTACTTCATTAAATCACATTATTAAATCTAAATCCGATGCACTCTTTCTCCAATCTAAACTTAATTCACTTGATAATTGGTGCAATGAAAATAAGCTCTCTCTCAACATTGCTAAGTGCCAAGTTATTAGTTTTTCCCGAAAATGCACGGCCTCTTATAACACATACTTCCTTGGCAATAATTTGGTAGCCCGAGTTGAAAACGTTGTTGACCTTGGTGTTATCTTGGATGAGAAACTCCGCTTCACTTTGCACTATGATAAAATAATTTCCCGTGCAAACAAACAGCTAGGGTTTATCAAAAGACGTTGAAAAGAATTTCGTAACCTGTGGGTCACAAGATCCTTATACATCTCACTTGTGCGCCCCATTCTTGAATATGCCTCTATCAGCTAGAATCCGGCTTTTGAAACCCTCAGTAATAGACTCGAGTTCATACAAAAACAGTTGTTACTTTTCGCATTGAGAGAACTATACAATCCTTGTGATTTTAATACCCTTCCTCCTTATGAGTTTCGACCGGGTCATCTAAACTTATTGACACTTGCATCCAGAAGAAAGATGATTTCAGCCTGCTTCACATTCGACGTCATTAGAGACGTTATCAAAGTTGAATTCTTGAATGGTAAAATGGTATTAAATAACCCTATAAGGAACACCAGGTCCTCTCGTTTACTTAAGGAATATCCACATTCCACTACTTACGCAGCTAATGAGCCGGTAAATAGATGCTGCAGAATATTTAACAGTATAAGTTTTCTGTATTTGAAAACGATCTCCAAATTCTCCTTCAAATCCTCCCTTACACTGACGGCCGTACACTGACGGCCAGCCCTAAAGCTAACGCTGTTAGCGTCAAATATTTGAAAATAGAAGTCATTGGGTCAAATCGACACAACGTTCTCACTACCAGGTTAAGCTAAACTTTAATTTAAATATTGATGGTTGAGAGGAAACATAATGAATAAGAATATTACGACGGATCTTTTAAAGAAACGAACCATTTAATTTAACAATTCAACAAAAAGATTCAAAGACTAGCGAAATTGTATTTTATGGTGTTTGACCAAAGCGAGAATAATTAGGAATTTGAACTGCGGAGTGGTGTCGATTGTTCAAAGGCAGAGTAACGAATCAAAATTGCAATTCAGTACTCAATAAAATTTTGTCAGATACAAGATAAACCGAAAGTCTAAACAATTTCTATAAACTTTAATGAAAATTTCAAAACAAGAACTAAAATAAAAAAAACTGGAGGTAAATTGAATGGATTTATTGATTAGTTCGTGTTCAATTTACTAATTGAATTCTCTTCACTCTTCACATTAATTCAAAGCTAAAACTACTTTTTTTTAGAGAAACGTAATAGAAATAAATTAAACATATTATATTAACTATCATATTATGAACACATTGTCTTTTATTTTTTGTAATAATTATTTTTATGCCTATATATCTTTTTTTCCTACTAATTTATTGTATTTTATGGTTTGTATGGTCTGTGTAAATTGACCCCTGGCCGGGAGTGGGTTTAATTTCAATATTAATTTTCCTAATTTTAATGTAATTTTTGTCTATTCTAGTTTTCTTTAGTTGTAGAATGGTCTACAATGACGAGAAAATAATTTATAATTATGAATTTAGTATTATTATAATAAATTGTGAAAAAAAAATTTCCTATTCTCTGGTGGTTGGAATATAAAATTAATTTGGAGTAATTCTCAGTTTTCAAATAATGATTCTTACGCAAAATCTTCGTTAATTTTTCTTTTTACTATCTCGTGTTTGATTATTGTGTTTTTTACGGGTCATTGCACGTAGCAAACGTCTGTAGACCCATGCCAGATTGAGCTAGTTGGCTGTGAAAAGGCACTCAAGGCAAATTAAATTACCATTTTAATGCTGGACTGATGACAGCTCCGCAGAGCTAACTCGGACGCAACATACATATGTTTTCTTTGTCTCGCGGTATATACCACTATCTTACCCTTTTTTCATGGGGCAATACTATAGCCCAGCTTCACTATTAGATTATAAAAGATAGTATAAGTTACGTGAGGTTAGATTTACACACATAAACCTTAAGGTCACACATAGACCTTATGGCCAATAGTGATACCAGATAAGAGGACCTATAGATAAAAAGGTTCAGTTCCACATAAAGATGTCCTTCAGCTTCTACTCCACCACGTGCAAGAGATAAACCAGCCAGGGCTCGTCAAAGCAGCACTGTTTGGCTTTCCCCAGGAGATGCTGAATAATTTATGATACTCCCGGCTCTTGACACTTCCTAACGCTGGACCTCCCTACCTCTTGACACTTCCTAACGGTGTCGCTGGATAGAATTCGTATTTTCATGGCATGTGGTGCTACAAACCAGTGGCCAGTAATGATGGCGACCAGCTATTTGTTGTCGTTCTGTGTAAATTCGAGCAGGTTGTTAGTAGCTGCGAGATTGTGTGTATATTGCGAGATCTGAGTTGCTGGCCACATTGCATCATATTGGAGATGATCAGTTTCTTGATGGTTTGAATAGAAGTTGGGATATTCGCCGATCGTAACAGGGGCATGCCTGGCTAATGCATCCGCTTTCTCATTTTCATCAATGGCTTTGTGACCGGGAATCCAGAAAATTCTGACTTTTCTGTTGCTACCTAATCTATTCAGAGCCTGAATGCAGTCGAGTACAAACTTCGATTTGTATGTGAGATTAAACTGCCGTTTGACTGTCTGTCAAGATGTTGATTCCTTCACATGTAGTACCTTTGGCATATGCGAATTCTGCGGCCTTAAGTATCGCAAAGGCCTCCACCTGGAACACACAACAGTGATTAGTAAGCATGAAAGCTCTTTCTGCAGAAAATGCTGCAGTACCTACTTCTGCAATTATAGAAGTATTCATTACTCCGCAGAAGTGTGAACAATAGACTTTCTCAAAGCGTAAAACATGTTGAATTTCATGCAGAAAAAAACTTATGTGCTTTCCTTAAAAAAATTAATGCAGCGAAATTTCAAACTAAGCAAAAATAACTTAAAACAAACGTTTTCTCTGAGCAACTATCTGCCAGATTTGCTTACCCACTTTAGAAATAATGATTTTCATATTGAAAATATAGAAGACCGAAAAAGTTTGAAGACGAAAAAAGGAAAATAAGGGTCAATAAGCACTACCCGATGAAGACCCATATCAGATGTGAAAAGAATTTTCAGAATCAATTCAAATTGTTCACACAACAGTAAGTTAACATTTAAAAGCATAACGAATGATTTTAAACCAACGTAGTTAAGTACCACAAGAATTCAAGCTAAGACACATCGAACCATTTTTTTGTTACTTGTGAACAGTTACGCCAACGCTAGCAAATGAACAATTTTTCGCAAGTAAACATGACGTAAACATGAAATATCGCAGTGACAAGGAATGTTTTGTACAAAGTGGGCTACAGTCAAATGCCGTAGTAAAAGGAAATGCCATGCTTGTGAATAAAGTCGAATGTCGCAATGAAATGCGCTAACGTCAACTATTTTATTTTCTTCCAGTAGAACATAACAACTTGGTGTAAATATGCCGATCTGAAACCCATTAATATTTTCAATAAAACTTACTGTATTGTATTTACTTATTATATAACAATCAGAATATAATCCTGAAAAGCTAAGAGCGGGTGACTCCTAAGACAGTCATATTTACGCAAGCAAACCTATCAGTTTCAAAATGTTGGATATAAAACAAAATTTGCATTAATTTTGAAATATTTAAAAAACTTTCTCTGTGCTATTATTTTTAATTTGTAATTTACAGGTACGACGCAAACATATCCAAAATTCAATCCACTGAAACTAACTTAAAGTAGTTATTTATTTTCTCCCTTTGTAAACTCAAATCTTCATCCATTCAAAATGTAAATCTGTTTTATGAATTTTGAAATCTTATATTTTTCAAATCCATTCATTTTATTTTGCATTTGTTTTCAAATACAGCTCATGAATGAATTTCGTAAACTGTTTTGCATTACTTTTTAAGTTCAACCTACTATTAATGAAGCGAACAAACACCTGCTACAGAATATTCATAGCTTTCATCAAATGGCGCGATGTATTTGAATTCGTTTCTTCATTTACTGTTGAGTTCAAGCTTAAATCTAATATCCGGTTTCAGATAAAAAGCGTATATAAATAGAATCAAGGATTCATCAAAATTATCAGCGGTACACTCAACATGTTGGTTCTACGCGACAGTTATTTTTACATCGCTATCATTTGCCAGAAATCACCATATTCCTCAAAATAACTGCTATTACCCTCTCGGTCATAGAAAAGCTGCCTGAAGAAGTGTACATAGCAAAAAAAAATGAAATGCTATGATTTCAAACCCGATCTCCTTCGAGTCACATAAAAATAAGTCGTTGCCATGTATTCGTACTCGCAGTGGAGCATAAACTTTGACGATTCAACTCAACTTTTTACTTCTTGGCAGAATTGCTTTATTCGGTATGAAAGCGAAAAATCAATGCACGGAGGTGGAGCTGGGTGGTTGTTTGTGAGTTTTCGGTGTAGATTAAAGTATACTACTGCGTAAACATTTAAAATATTCTTTACGGAACAAAGCACGGAAAAGTTATTTTGTGGAACAGTTATTTTTATTTATATTTTGTTTGTAATCTACAATTTTACTATGATTAACATAGCGGAATAAGTTATGTTGGTTTTGTTGCGTATTATTAACAGAAATATGTCTATTCATCATATAATGGTATTAGCTTCAATGAAATATTACCTTTAATGCTTCCAAAAATTTTCACTAATCATGCTTCTGCTTTTGAAGCCTGAACCGACATTACGCCCACTTCCTACAGACGCAAAACCCACAGCCATTATTATTCCGAAAGTTATAATGAGCGTGCTATACAAAAGTTCTATGTTCAGATAAATGTTCCTACCGTAAATTACTTTAGGTAAATAGCCAAAACGACCAGGTCTGAAATTGTTTCCTTCCTGAAATTTCAACATATCATTTTTCAAAACTTTAATCATTCGAGCGCCCATTGTGGGCAATAATTATGTGTTAAGATGGTGTCATCAGGTCTATTCGTATGCAGACGGTAGCCGACAAACGAACATGGAAATTGATTGAGAGCCATTGGCACCACCATTACGTGCTTATATAGCTTGTCTGGAGAGCCTTCGTGGCACAAAGCCATTAACCATTCGTCGGAATCGATGATTGGAAAGACAGGGTGGGAATTCAAGCACACGTAAATTGGCCACTTGTAGTAAACGAAAGTGCTTTCCCATTTTATGGACTCACGTGCTGTTCTATGAATATTTAATGCTGTGTACTTGAGGATCTTTGCTAGATAATCTGAGCTTTAGCAAGGAGACATAACTCGAGTAGATGCAGCATGTCGGTGTGACCTCGATTCTATAATGGAATGAGTTTCCAGGTAAATCTGTTCGTTCGAAAAATCACGTTTGACCCAAATATGATTTTTAAATTGGACTTGATAATGACAATGATAGCTTTGGGTATCGTATGCGGTTGGGCAGCAAAGGTCAAAACCAGGGAAATATTGTTGAAAAGAAGGTACTTTAGGCGATAATGAATATAAATTAAACGATAAGAATCAACATCACATTAATGATAAACATTTGAGAAAGTGGATCTTCTTCAGTGTTGTTGTTACTGCATGATTAAGGTCAACGTTAAATGTTGATGACTATTACTATGATTAAAGTTTAATTAAATAGAGCATTACTGCGGAAGCTTTTGCAATAGGTAATTTCTTTTCGGACGTTTGTGCTCTCAAGTTTATGAAAACAGTTTATCGTACTCATTAAATTTAAATAAATCAAGTGTTCGTTGAAACACTTTTGCGAGTGTCATCAATAAGTGTCAGTTTAACATTTGCAATCAAAATTTCCTCTATAATAGATTGAACATTCGCTTCTTTCAATGTTGAAATGAGTTGAAAGGCTCCATTTTCTAATAGTCATCCACAATAACAATAATATTTTCAGTTAAGGAAGTGAAAATTGCAATAAATTTCGTGTTGGCTCTCTTTAGTGTAAAACAGAAAAAACATGAAAAAATTATGTAATTAAAATTCGAGGACAGGAAATAAGACTAATATATTAAACAGGATAGCAGGCATAAATCAAGAGGTGAAAAAGGTTGCACTTTGTTCAGGCAATTACTTTTCGGTTTAAAAATATCAAAGCGGAAAAGTGAATGAGTTTGTAATTTGAGTAATGTTGGGATATCGGTGAGACAAGTGATTTGAGCAACCTTTTTGAAGCATACTTGATGTCAGAACGTTTTTTAAATACATAAAGAACTGTAAGGAAATGTTTATCTTGCTGTGCTTCTTGTTTTTATATAGAGAAAGAGATTGAAGACTAGATTCAACCAATAATGAAGTGCTGTAGTAAAATATTTATTTTGAAAAACTAGTCCTGTAGAGCGACTTTTTAATAACATGGGCTTCAAAAAATCATTTCAAATCGCGAATGATCTATCATGTGTTTTCGCAAAGATAAGGCTTAGCTATTAATCAAAAAGCTATGCAGTTCTAGTTTTAAAACAAACGTAAAAAATACTTATTCAACTTCTCGATAAATTTAATATTTGGTTTTGATAAGTAACATTAGTTGATTTTTTTAACTATTTTTTGAAAGATTTTGTAATTCCAAAACTTAAGTATTGTTTTCTTTCTGAGAATTTCTTCCGTACTATTCTGTTGACAAACAATTTTATTTTATACAAACAATTTTATAGTCGGTCAGCATTTCTGAAAGTTAAAAAAATCTTCTGATATGGTGGTAATAATACTGCATTAAACAAATCTTAACTATGCTTTGATTTTGTAAATTATGAGTTTTTGTACATGTAGCAATCCTAAAAATCTTTCCCTCTCTATAACTTATGATGCCGCCATCAAACTGGAATGCACTCCACAGAGAGACTTGATCAAGAAATAAAACCAGTTTGATCAGTGGCGGCTCGTGGTTTTGAGACTTAGGAAAGCACAAGCAAAATATATAAGCATATAATATAGATAAGGAATACTTATGAAGCGCGTAGTAAACTATACGAGTACATGCGATTTTTTTTAAATATCGTGTAAAAAATCAATTAGGTATTTCAATGCTGACCATATTTGCATTAAAAGTTAGTGATTGATTGTCAACAGCTTATTTCAGTGATATTCCTACTCACTAAGATCAACAATCTCTATCCACCAAGACCCTGTGAACTGACCCAGCGTCCGCGATGCTATTTGAGTTCATTGATTGTAAAATTTTTGTGGGCATCATTTAGGCCAAGTGTCTTAGTAGATCTATGCGAAAACCACGAGTTTGATCATTGAAGCAAAATCACTTCAGTGTTTTGTGTAGTATATCTCAATGAACTGTATGTTTTGAATTGAATGGTATGTAGTGCCTGTAGTTTGTAGTAAAACGTTTGAGTTTTCATTGCGTAGCTGTAAATTTGCCTTGGAAGCTCTGTAGTTGGACTGTTATAAAATAAAACCATTTGATCCATAGTGGCAATGGAGTATTGCCTTGTGTAAGAAAATAAATGTTATTACTTTAATTGTTAAATATTGATAATAAATCTTTTGATTGTTACACATTGATTATTTAATCACTTTTGTGGTTTAGCAAGGGAAACACTGCTTACATGCATTTGCATTAAATAAGCTGATTATAATTAGTCAAAATAATGGAATTATGAAGGTACCGAAAATTCTTAGTTTTAAGTAACATCATTTTTGCGTTATAATTTCAAATATAATAACTCTTATTTTATTTTAAACTATTTAAATATGGGTGTTAATGTCTTAAACAATCATTTTGGATCATTTCTCATCTCTCTGTTATGTTCTGTGCGCACTAGAAATGTCAAATTCATTCCCGTTCCAAAAATGCTCGAAAAAAAGAAATTTCACTTGAAAAACCTTCACAAATACTGATTTTGAGAAAAGTGAGTAAAACAGTTTGTGAAATCGCAAATATTGTTGGTGCTTCAAAGTGTGGAAATGAAACCACGTTGAAGCGGTTCGCCGAAACCAACTCAAATGTTAATCGAAAACGCTCTGGCCGAACAAAAAAAAACAACTCAAGCTGATGATCGACACATTTTATTGATGAGCAAGCGAAATCGGTTCAAAACAGCACCAAACATTCGTGCCAAAATCAACAAAACCCTGACGAACCCAATTTCGGTGGATACTGTTAAACGTCGGTTGCGAGAGAAGGGATATTTAGGTTGCGTTGCTGTAAAAAAACCACTTCTTCGACCACAAAACAAGCAGAATAGTTAAGGGGGATAGGTAATACAGGTTAAATCTGTGTTATATACCGATGAATCAAAGTTCGAGATTTTTAGATCCAGGCGGCGCCAGTATGTTGTATGTATTACGCCAACAGTTAAACATGGCGCAAGCTCCGTGACGGTCTGGGAGTGTTCCAGCTATGATGACTTCGGAAAACTGGTCAAAATCGACGAAATAATTCGGAAGGAACAGTATCACAATATTCTTCAACGAAGTGCCATTCCATCTGGCATTGGTTTGATCGGCAACGGGTTTATCTTTCAACAAGATAATGATCCCAAGCACACCTTCCATCTTTGCATAAACTATCTACGGTCCAAGGAAGAGAAAGGTGTGCTCAAAATCATGGATTGGCCGCCGCAGTCCCCTGACGTCAGCCCGATCGAATTATTATGGGAAGAGCTCGACCGGCAGGTGAAGAACATGCAGGTGACCAGTGAAAAATAGTTGTCCGACAGTCTAAAAGTGACTCGAGGCAATCTTGCAACTGAAACATTTCAAAAATTGGTCGAACGGCTTCCAAGAATTTGCGCTGCAATCATCAAAACACGAGATCGACACATTGATGAAAATAACCTGATTTGACTTGTCGTGATAGTTTCGGTGTTTTGAAATATATTTATGCAAAATTTACATGAAATGAACATAAATCATAGCAAAAGAGTATATTTTCTAGTTTATATAAAAGATTTAATCATAAAGTGATGTTGAACACACTTAAAAACAATTACAAAAATTATACTTTTGCACGGTATTGTAGGTGCTAGCACAAGGCTGATAAAATGGGTGATTTTGATGTTATTGCATCACGAGATGCTACCATTACATTTTCACATTTTAAATTTCTTTTATATTGAAATTCTGACAGGTGGCAACTTTGAAAGTCTTTTTACTCCTATAGCTTGCGATCCAGTCATCAATACAGAAACTTTAGTTACTTGTGCAGAGACAAATGCTGTCACAACAGGCCACAAAATTTTCATATGCATTTTCCTATGTCTTGTGTCATGATGTGATCGTGAGTACAAATAGACTTGACCCTTTCAGCCCTAGTGGTTACACCACGAAAACACTTAATAAAACTATCAGTACACTAAGCCCGAGTGGTTTTTGTGTACAAACATTACACACATTCTTCACTCATTTCACCATCTTTCAAATGCCATCATTTCTATGTGACTTGGGGTTGCTGTTTCTCATTGTAACGACTTAACCTGTAGCAAATACGTGCTTTGGTAAAAGTTTTTTTTTTTTATTTGATTGCATTGAGTATTGCTACAAAAGTTTTTTTTTTATTTGATTGCATTGTGTAAAATACTGGAGTAATGGAGAAATATCATCCACAAGGAATAAAGAGGCTTTTCTTTTGATCTAAGCGCGAGTACGTCATGGAAAATTTCCGAATTGAAAATGCTTCCAGCTGAAGAATTTCAGCAATTTTTTATGAAATACCTTCAGATATGGAATCAGTTATCTCAGACCTATCAGTGGATCATATGAGTGATATTGAAAATGATTACGATATTCCTGCAATGGATTTGGTAACTGAGCAAACTAATTTCCAAGACGTTGGAATGGACAGCGAAGATGATCTTCCTCTGGAGCAACGAAGACATGAGCTGATAGAAAGTCGAGATTTATGGAGGAAGATGAATTATTGCTATGTCAAAACGATCCAGTTTTTGGAGACGACTGGCCCAAGCGAAGATATTCATGCAGAATCACCTGTCGATATGTTTTGGACTTAATAACTTTAATAAAAATAACTTTAATAGAAAATAACCTATCACTTTAATAGAAAAAATTGTATTTAAAACCAACCTCTACGCGATGCAGAAGTACTGTGCTGATGGGAAGCCATTTATCAAAATGATGGCCTTACAAGTTTAAAATGGATGGACAGAAAAGCAGTTTTAGTACAAAGTAACCACCATAATCCTGAAGAAATGACTTGTGTAAACAGAAGGAACAAAACTGGGAACCTCGAACCAATTCCAAGCGCCATCGTAATAAATTCCTACAATTCTCATATGGGAT
The DNA here is from genome assembly GCA_947369275.1 of Nemotelus nigrinus. Lineage (NCBI taxonomy): Eukaryota > Metazoa > Arthropoda > Insecta > Diptera > Stratiomyidae > Nemotelus > Nemotelus nigrinus. Next base: position 22,921,722 of record OX376374.1, on the reverse strand, counting down.
GATATGTTGATAAATTTGATATGTACAAAAGTGGTTATGAAATAGACCGAAAAAGTCGTAAATGGTAGCACCGAATTTTCTGGTACTTCGTAGATTTAGCAGTAGCTAATTCATTTATTCTATTCAAGGAGATAGAATCATAAGACAAATATAATTTGAAGGACTTTAGACTTGCAATAGTTGCTGGATTGCTGGGGGCAGAAGTGGAAAATCAAACTAAATGTAAAAGTGTCAAGAAGACTGAGTTTTCGGAAAGATGTTCCTAAAGAAAAAAAGACATGACTAGGTGGCGCACATGCCGATACATGGAACATCGTGCAGATGTGCTGAATGTAGTACAAAAACTCATCCACATAGAAGCAGGTGGGCCTGTGAAACTTGTAACGTTGGCTTATGTTTGACAATTAACAATAACTGTTTCACTCAATAGGCCCCAGTGTTTCCAGCAATTAACATCCTCAAAACTGACATTTGGAACTTTTGAAATATTTGTGAAATATGTAGAACATAATCTTTATAATATTTTTTTCAATATTAAAATGAAAACTGTAAAACAGCGTTCGTTGTTTCGGTTCATAGCCCAGTCAAATTAGCAATCAACCTCGGAATGAGAGATAGTAAGCTGAATTTTCGTATATACCTTCATTTTGAGGTTCTCATAAAGTCAATAAAGTCTCAAGTCTCATAAAATCTCGTGTCTGCGTCGTAAGTTATTCAAGGTCAAAGGTGAGAAAAAACAGTTTTTTGCGATTATCTTGATTTCTATTGTTCCAAAAATGTTAACACATAGGATCGAAATTGTAGAACATACAATTTGCAACAAATTTTATTTGAAACATTTTTTCATGCGTTCAACCGTTTTCGCGATAGAGGGTGAGGAGCGCGCAGCTCTCAGCCATAATGCAAGGTCAACCGTGAATATCTGTGAACACCACCTTAAATTTACCTCAAATTTACATATACAGTAAGTATTTCATTTAATTAGTTTTTAATTACACAAATAAGATAAGTATAATTAAATGCATATATCAAAAATATGTAAAATGTTACTAAATACAATATATTAACTGATAAATAATACAAATAATTCAAAATTCAATGTAGTATTCACAGGTATTCACGGTTGACCTTGCATTTCAGTACGTGTGGCTGAGTGCTGCGCGCTCACCGCCCTATATCGCAAAAACGGTTGAACGCATGAAAAAATGTTTCAAATAAAATTTGACGCAAATTCTATACTCTCCAATTTTTATAATAGATGTTAACATCAAAATGAAGGTATATACGAAAATTTAGCTTATCATCTCTCATTCCGAGGTTGTTCCCTTTGTTATGCTAAAATGACTGGGCCATCAGGGCTCAAAGGAATAATGAGCTTTACAGCCAAATTGAATAAAGAACGAAATTTACATATTTCTTTGGCTTTCTTCGAAAATCAATATTTCTATTGGTTTCTATGCGCTATAGTTGTCCTTATATTAGATATGATATAATATACTATATTTTAATCATATCTTATCATTTAAAAATTCAATACATCTGATCATTTAAAAATCTGAAGTAAAAAATATTTACTTCCATGTATAGCTATTTTTGAACACATTTTTATGTTTGACTCCTGGTAATCAAACTTTTGTTATTATTCTATTTTTTTTTACTTTTAAAGTAAGCTATGTCTATAATATATTTATGTAAAATTGCTTCTTAAAATCACAGTAATTTGAAATTCACATTCACCGGTTTGTGAAAAATCATAGCATTTTCCAAAGCTACTTTACTTCTTTAGGTTTTTTTTTGCATGTATTAACTGCTTTCAAGCCTGCCTACAGATCGAATTGACACTAGGGATAAAGTTGCCACCTAAACGGAAAAATTGTCTACAGTACACAACAGCCAATATTTGCAGTCGTGAATTCCGGCAAAAATAAAGTTGACAACATCTCTCTAGTAATTTTGATTTCCCATCCAAATCCATCGCTTGAATTCAAAAACATCAGCTGCAGGCATAAACGTCTGTCCAGTGGTGAAATCGATGCGCAAATTTAGATGTGTTCGCTTTTTCTGTGGAATCAAGGCAACATCCTAAATGCGAAATATTTTTCAAATTTATTTCTCAGCTGCATCAATAAAATTTACTGGAAAACTAAACTCACATAATCTATTTCATAAATCTGAAGATATTTGAGGCACTCATATATGAAATTTTCAGGCGACTAAAACTACCATTCCGCAAACACTCATCTTTCCAAACCACAACTTTAAAGATTGAGTATCTAGCAAACATTCTGACACCAGACACAGTCCCCACATGTGGAAAGTCCTGCTCGACAAGGACTCACTTGTAAGCGCCATAAGATGTACACTTTATCTGAATGCTCACCAGCAGTATCCCTCCGATTCTCATGAACGAAATCACATCTCACATCTCATGCGATATTCGTGCTTGGTGAGATTGAACGTTTGAAACATGATACTGTCGAGCTGTTCGAAGACATCCGCACTAATGCGATTTTTTTGTTAATCTTTAATCCGAAGACGTCATTGAAGAAATTCGAGCAATGTTCACAGTACAGAAACGTTTTTAGTTCGAATCGTGCTTGCCAGCTAAAGCAAACCCAATCATTTTTCAATTGTGGCATATGGCATTTTTTATTTTTACGTATGTGTTTTCCCTTGTAAATCGAATTCGATCGAGGACAAAGTTCGACGCAAACAGATAATTTTTATGACATGCTGTCGAAACTGACTTCTCTCGTAAATATTGAAACTAAATTACTCAGCGATATACTGCAATATCTTCTAGTTGTCGAAGGGTACCATAGTAAAACTAAGATTGAATCGAAGTGTATAGATTATATCCAGACTTTTATGACTTTTTCAATAAGTTATAAAAACTTTTCTTGGTGATATAATGCGTAGTTTCTAAAGATAATCTACAGCAGCTACGCAATGAACAAAGCCCGCCAGTTATCCTAAAAAAATTGAAAAATTTTTATATTTCTTTTGCGTGGTTTTGAAGTCAAACTTTTAATCAGTGGAACACAAGGCTGCAAGAACAATATTTATCCCAACAAATATTTTTCATTTGTAAGAGCTTAAAGAAGCCCCTAAGTAGGACGTTGAAAATCAAAATCAAATCTGATTTATTGTCTCCGCCACAGCATGAAATTTACGAGACAATTCAATTTCAGCTCAAACCACCAGCACTCTTTGCTCTGTTAATAAAAACACAAATTCACTGAATGGAGAGCATTTCGCCCGTAATCTACCAAAACACAATCTATCATGGCTTCATTGCAGTCTACGGGGCACGGTCAAGCTCATTACAACCTCAATGACATGTTCAACAAAATCAAAGTCAAATAAGACAGCTCTGAGCAAAGTTCGTTGCCTAAGTCACTTTAGAAAGTTCCATCGAGATTGCGAATTTTTCAATTTAAACTTTCTGGGTGATGATGTTAGGTGCATGTATTCTCCACGCGTTTACCTGAAAACCGAAAATTGGTTCGTGGGTGGGAAGCTATTGCTTGCGATTGCCTTTCTCAAAATGACAGCAGTGAAGACAAATTCATCAATTTGCTCACAGTTTCAAATCGTATGAATAGAAGTCAGGTATAAACTTCGAAGAGATTGATTGCTGGAAAATTCACTTGATAGAGTATCGGAAAAGTAAACTTAGATATTTAGGTGACGTCATGGTGCGAGGCGGGAAATAGTATCGATGAACACAAGTTTGCAATTAAAGTAATCAATGACGGTGATTTTATCATAACTTGAGCCTGGAATGTTATATGAAACTTATATCGGCACGGCTTTATGAGATGTAAGTGGCTAAAAAGTAACATATGATTTTGTTAGTATACACCAAAATAGTCGTTTAAAGCAAGATATCATGAAGCTATTCAGCTAAGTTTTATCTAAATTTTCTGCTAAGCTTCCTCTACAGAGACCAAAAAGCCATTCATTTTACAAGATACGTTTAGGAGAAAGTAAGAATGGGATTATTAGATGTTTACTTGTTTCAAAAATCTTTTGCTGAAAATTCACAGCTCCCAATGCTTTGTAGCACCAATTGAATTTGATCTTAGCTTTTTTAGCGTCTTGGCAGCTTTTTCCAATAATCTTGGTTCATTGACATTTCGAGACGTATCTTCCTCACTCATGCGACATAATTGTCCTAATCTTATCAGTAAATGAAAAATATGAGCCTGATCTTATCAGTGACCTAACGGACGGATATCTCCCATGTGTTTCATTGTTGGCTAGGTGGCGGAATCGTAAATCCTCATTTCGAAATCAATCAAGCTCGGTGGTTGCCTACTTTTTCAACTTTCCTTCGGCTTATCTATAATTTTATCATGAAACAAGTATTTTATGGTATAAATTGGCCAAAACGGAAAACAGGTAAAATATTCATGGTTTTTTTTTTCAAATTTGACAGGATAGCGTTTGGAGCTCGAGGTCGCAAACTTGGGTTATTCATTGGGGTAACACTATAAACAAGTCAGCAAAAAATCAGAACTACCGGATTTTACGCTATGTACCTTTTAGACGACAAGGTTACTGGACCAAATAATCGCAGGTACGATTTTTTCGCGGACTGTGCAACTAGTGTCAAGTATGTGATGCTTTGGCTGTAGCAGATGTTATAATTACTTTTCGATAAAATATCAGGCCCTTTCCGTCGTAATTATTGCAAGGCTATTATTATTTGGAGAACGCATCGACTAACTTACTTTCTGCATTTGTTAATCTGTTTTTGCTACTGGGTTTGTTGACGTTGAATCAATGTTCGTATTTTACTCTGCTATTGTATAGCAGAAAAAAACACATCGATTTTACGAGAATGTTAGCTAACTCGCTTACCCTTTATAGATTATTTTTGTATGGCATGATTTTCTAGATTTGGTGATGGGATTGTGCTACAACGCAACGATCCCTGTTGACGATAATACCAAATTTTAGATGCATTCAATGAAGATGTTATTCTGGCGTATGTGTTCTCGAAAAAGAAAAAAAAGTAGCTATAGCTACAATCGTTAGCAAGATCAAGAATAAAGAAGGAATTTTAATAACATTCAAACAAAATGTTAATCTGGAAAGTAAACGAATATTCAATAAGATGCAATTTTAGCCTGGAAATGACAAAGTTCTAAATTTTTGAAAAATTACAGGTCAAAAAGTATTCCAGTGACTAGCTCATTACTTCAAAGCAAAGTCCTCGAGATTTCTAAGACTTTTTTTTTCTAAGACAAAATGATTTTCATGCAAGCAATGGATAGCGTGAAACATTGAGATTGCGAAATAACATCCGATTTCGAGCGTTATCTGGTGAAAGTTCGAATGTTGACTACGAAGAAGTGGCACATTAAACTACCTGACCATTTTAAAGGATTATAGAGTCGAAGACCAGTTTAATCCGGATGAAATTAGTTTATATTATAGGCACCTTCCACCCAAAAGTCTTGTGAAAAATGGCATAAAATATAAAAGAAACGTTGGAAAAAAAACTATACTCTAGTTCGACAGGAGAGGAGAAAAAATTGCTGGGATTGGACGTGCAGTATACTCAAGACTTTTTAAAAGAAATTCCATTAAGATATGCCTAAAATTTAAAAACCGAACAAAAAATCATGGATGACAGCCTTAATTTTTGAGGAATGGTTGGAAAGAATTCACAGAGAAATGAAAAAACAAGGGGAAAAAATAATAATTTTACTGGATAATGCTACAAATCCCGGACTTGATACCTGTTTTTCGAATGCATGAATAAAATTCTTGCCTCCAAATTTAATATCCGAGCTCTAGCTTTTGGATCAAGGCCTTGGCCAGTGTGCGAAACTGTCTTAAAAATATGTTGCTTCTCTTAATTATCATCGCCAATACTGACTCCGGCTTAAGTGGCTGTGTAAAATACAATAAGGTGGTTTATTCAGGCGGTAACAAAAAATACAATAAAAAAATGTTTCCATTAAGCAGGTTTCAACTTTACGCCATCATCGGATGAACTCAGTTTCAATCGAACTCAGCTTGTAAAATTCCAAGGCCACTTGCTTAAAAGAATTTTTGCATATTCTGGAGAACAGCAAAGCAATTATCTAGTTCTCCAGCTTTCTAACATTTTCATTTCTGATCTGCCTAAGATACTACTTGGTATGCCTCATCTCTTTTATGCAGATGACTTCAAAATCTACCACATCGTAAACATACAATCTGATGCAGCCTTTCTATAATCCAAACTTCAATCTCTAGAAAAGTGGTGAAATGAAAGCCAAATGTGTTTTTCATTTGAATTTTTTTTTTTGTGTTTGTTTTTGAGGGTGTTTTTTTTTGTTTATTTTCAATATATATGTTGTCTGTTCGTGTATTATTTTTCTTAATTATATTTCAAGCTTTTGCCCCTCCTAACATCAGAGGACGAACAGGGATCAAAAGTTGAAGAATAATTAACAAAAATGTTCAAAATATACGCAACAAGACAACACACTAAAAATAAAAAATAAAAACAAACAAACAAAAAACAACCTAAAAAAACACACGCGGTAAAATTGACAAATGCCTATGGGGGGCACGTAGTCGAGTTTTACCAAGTTCTCTGCCAGAAAATTACTTTCAATGGCTAAACAAGACGTACTAGCTATGCAACTTTGCTCAAAGAGTACAATCACCACGCTACCTATGATATAATGACTACTCTTCGGGAATTTCTAAATGCTTTTTCAAAACTAACTTATCAAAGGCTCTTTTAGCATTTTAATCCCACTAAATTCCTATCAAAACTCATCATCATCATCGTGGCACAACAGCCCGACGTCGGGCTTTGGCCGCCTGGATCGTATTCCTCCAATTGTCTCGGTCACGTGACCGCGTCCTCCAGTCTTGGAGCCCCAATAATTGCTCGGCGTCCGCATACACTGAGCTCTCCCAACGAGCTCTTGGTCTTCCTCTTGGCCTCGCTCCGTCGACTCGTCTTGCGTTCATGACACGTTTTGGCATGCGATCGTCATTCATGCGTTGCACGTGCCCAGCCCACTGTAAACGTTGTAATTTGACGATCTTGGAGACTTCCAGCTCATCATAAAGTTCGTACAACTCATTGTTGTACCGGATGCGCCATCCATCTCGGTCGCGAACAGCCCCGAAAATCCGCCGTAGAACTTTCCGTTCGAAGGTGTCGATCCTATTTTCGGAGGCTTGGGTCAAGGTCCATGTTTCGCAACCATAGCACAGCACAGGTCGTATGATAGTTTTGTAAACGCGGAGCTTAGTTTTTCTGTGCACATATTTCGATTTCATAATGGGGAGGACCGAGAAGAATGTCTTATTTGCTAGTTGTATCCGTCGCTTGATTTCGTCAGTTTCGTTGGCGTCACTCGATAAATTGCTACCCTGGTAAACGAAGTTGTCCACGAATTTGATGCAAAGGTCCCCTACGTTGATGGTCGTGTGCGCTGGCGTCCTTGTCCTAGATTGCATCATAACTTTCGTTTTGTCCTCGTTAATTTGTAGTCCAACTTCCTTTGCTGCGGTGTCAAGTCTAAGCAGAAGTTCTTCTGCATCGGTCAGTTTTCGAGCCATGATGTTAATGTCATCCGCGTACGCTGCCAATTGTGTCGACTTAAAAAGTAGCGTGCCGCTGGTGTTCAGGTTCATTGTCCGAATAGCGAACTCAAGTGCCAGGATGAAGAGCGTGGGCGCTATACCATTGCCCTGCTTCAGGCCACCCAGAGTTTCGAAAGGATCCGTCAATCTGTTCTGGATCCGGAATTGCGAGACGTAGTTGGTCATCGTCATCTTTACAAGTCTCACTAATTTGGCCGGTATACCAAATTGCAGCATGATGCTATATAGAGCTCCTCGATTGATGCTGTCATATGCTTGTTTAAAGTCGACAAAGATTTGGTATACGTCGACGTCGTATTCCCAGCACTTTTGCAAAATAAGCTTGACCGTGAAGACCTGGTCGATTATGGAGCGACCAGATCTGAAACCGCCTTGATACTCGCCAATGATTTCTTCCGCGAACGGTTTAATCCTATTCTCCAAGATTTTTGACAGGATTTTGTAGGCCGTACAGACTAAGGAGATGCCTCTGTAATTCTCACACCGCAGTTTATCTCCCTTTTATGTATGGGACAGATGATGCTTCTGCGCCAATCGTCAGGGATCACCTCAGTCTCCCATATTCGCAGCAGTATTTGATGTAGCGCACTTAATAGACCCGCCCCACCAGACTTGAGTAGCTCAGCTGGTATCTCGTCAGCGCCCGGCGCTTTGTTGCTTTTCAGTGAACGCAAGGCGAGATCAACTTCTTCTACTGTAGGGGATTGTGTGGATGGCGGTTGACCAACGGTATCACCATGGAGCTCAGCTTCTGCTGCCAGGATGTTTGATGGCGGATTCAGAAGCTCTTCGAAGTAGGACGCCCATCGTTTGCTAATATTTTCGGTGTCGCTGATAATATTTCCATCTTTGTCCTTACAGAGGCTAGTCCTGGGTTGGTAGCCGTTTTTGATAAAGTTTACTAATCTGTACGCTTGTCTGGTGTTCTTACTAACTAGGTTTATATTAATGTTCAGCAACTGCTCGTCAAAGTATTTTCGTTTCTTACGCCTTATTATTCTATTGGATATTCGCCGTAGCTCGTCAAATTTTTCCTTCTTGGCTCTGGTTGCACGTTGAACCCATTGTCTGTAGGCCTCGTTCTTTGCGTCAAGTGAGTTTCTGCATTCTTCGTCAAACCATTCATTTCGCGCTCGTCGGGCTTTGTATCCCACAACGTTTTCTGCCACATTCTTGATTGTATTTTTGAGCTCTTCCCAGAACTCATGGACACCTACGTTGCTAGAGTCGCGCAGCATTGGTGAAATTCTTTCCTCAAGCGCGGTCGTATATACCTGAGCCGTATAATCGTTCAGCAAATTCTCAACCGCGAAGATTTTGGGAGGGCTGAATCTCGATTGGTGCACTGAGAAAATTCTGCACCGGTATGTCGTTTTCACCAGAAAATGATCGGAGTCACAGTTAGCTCCGCGGTACGACCGAACATCCATAACACTTGACGCCCATCTCTTGCTAATAAGGACGTGGTCGATTTGGTTGACGGTATGTGCGTCTGGAGAATTCCAGGTCTGCTTGTGAATGCGACGATGTGGAAAGCAAGTTGAGCTTACAACAAGGTTCCTGCTGCAAGCGAAGTCAATTAGACGATGGCCGTTATCATTGCATTCCTCGTGGAGGCTGTGACCTTCAGTGGTCCCCCGATGCCAACTTTCATTCCCAACTTTTGCATTGAAATCTCCCAGCAGCATTTTTACATCATTTGATGGGAATGAGTCAAAGAGAGTTTCAAGGCAGGCATAGAACTCGTCTTTTACAGAGCCTTCTTGTACTTCGGTGGGAGCGTGCACATTGATGAGCCAGAGTTCGAAAAAACGCGCCTTGATGCGAATCGCACACAGCCTTTCGTTTACGGGTTTGAAGTCGGTAACGCGCGACTTAAGCTGCTTATTCACTATGAATGCTACTCCAAACTCCTTGCGGCCCGATGGTTTACCGCTCGTAAAAATTGTGTGCGATTTCTTGTCGTTGATATCGCAGCCTAACCAATTTGTTTCCTGGGCTGCAGTAATGCTCAGTTTGTACTGTTTTACCTGATGAAGGAGGGTTTTTTCGGCCCCCGGTTTGTTCAGGGAGCGTACATTCCAGGTTCCGAGAGAATAATCCGTTGTGCGTTTGCGTGGTCGTCGTTGTTGATCCGTCCAATCCGAGGCTTTTGTTCCAGGTTTCTTGACAGAGGAAATTTTTACAAGGATGAGTTGTCGGCACATCGCTCAACCATTTCCATGGGGGGCCTCGGCGATAGTTGCTTCAGGAGACTTGCCTCGTGCCAGAGTTCACACAACTATGTTGCAGGTCTGACAACGTGGCCAAACCTCCCTAATGACCTGAGACGCTTATATGTAATTCAACCATCAGGCTGCAACTATGCAAGTTTTACTGAGGATAGAGTTACCTCATTGCCTCAAATCCTCCTCCTTTCTCCGGGCTTGGGACCGGCATATCACAAGTTAGACTTGCGATCGGCGGAGTTCCTATCAAAACTAGCTTGAATTAAAATTAAAAAAGTAAAGTAACTCAATAAAATTTGTGATGTATTTTGTTTTTTTAATGTATGTCCAGATGTGGGGCATTTATTATTTTGTAGTTGTAATGAATTGTTAATGTTTCCTATTGTATATGATGCCTTGTTTGGTCAATAAATAAAATAAAATAAGCAAATTTGCAAAAAAAATTATTAGCCGCCTCAAAACATTTAAGATGATTTGTTGGCTCCAAATGAATTTCATTCATTCGATGTTAATCTCATTCATCTTGAATATATAAAGATGAAATGGAATAAAATTGAAAAGATGCTAGAGCATTCCGCCCGAAGAAGAAGAGGAAACTCCTGATCTGACATTGGTTAGTGTGGCCATTGGAAATCTGGAACTGGACATGGTTAGCTATCCATTAATTTGATTGACTCTCTCATAAGATATGCTGGAACTTACAAGCTAAATACATGCTATTCATTTCATTCCAATAAGTAAGTAGACACTTTTAATTGGTCGATTGTATTTCATGAAAAACAAGCCCTCTTTAAGCTGACCACCATAGTATCTTGGCTGACTTTAACCCGAACCGTAGGTTTTCAACATATAAATACTTCACTGTAGTTTGAATGATAAAAATTTCAAATTTAGAAGACCGTCTTAATCTCTTTCAAACAATGGATCAAAAGATTTTTTGGTCAATCGAAAGCTATTTTAAGGGAAAAACTGGTGACTGAAAAAATGACCAAAGTAAAATTTACTTATTAGTTTGCTAAGTATTTTCGGTTGCCAGAGCGATTCTTGTAGAATTCACAGATATTGAAAGACTTTATAGTATTGAGTCACTAATAATTTTCATTATATTCAAAAACTCTAATGGCAGTGTGTGATATAATATTAAATTATTTTACGTTAAATATAACTAGTATAGCAATAAGAGTTTAAAACAAAGTAGAAATGGTCTAAAGCAACAATTTGACAGAAAATTTAGAAGCAATAACGATTTGCAAGCATGTGAATTGAATTGAAGCTACATATTTAAAATATGATAGCACATTTAGCATGCTACATATTTAAAATATGATAGCAACAAAAATATGATAGCACATTTAGCTCACATATAAAGATTAGAGCGTAGACAGGTTAGAGCCTACTTAAATTAGTAATTTAAAAGATGCAAACTGAGCAAAAACTACATCAAAATTCTTCAAATATTTTGAATTTAAATTTGACATCTTAAAAAAAGTTATCTTCTTCTTCATTTTCAATGCGAAAAGCGACTTTTTACAAGGGGATTATGTACTATATCGGGCAGCTGTAAACGATCCTAAAAATTCCTAATTTACATTTTGAATTTGAGGATCAGTTAGTGGAACTTTTTCATCAATTTGGATAACTATAATTTAAGCTCTTAAATTTATAAGAGCGTAATTCGTCATTATTACTCATTAATTTTTTCATGTCCCAACGCTTTTGAAAACCGCTTGACTGACTGAATTTGAATAATTGTAGCCATTTTTTTTAATTAACTTAAACAAAGTTTTCAGGTGTCGATATATTCTCAATTTGGCTATTTTTCCCTTTAAAATACAAATTCGTAAGCTAAAAGCTTCTTCAGTTATAAGTATAAACTTTTTATTGCTCCTTGAGTTTGCTTAGTCGATCATTTAACTTTTGAATCCTATATTGGGATACACTTTCTGCCATGCGAATAGTTTTATTATGTAGATCACATCGCTTCCAGCAGCCAGTTATTATGATGCCATGCAAGATTGTATAAAATTTCGGCTATGGGCATTAGGCCATGTTGGAATCGAAGTGACCGTCAGCGATTTGGGTCTATATGCACGCACACAATGCAGCAGCACTTCAATAACTTTCTCCTCTTTTGGATAATTTTCACAAACAACCCTCAAAGATTTTAGTTTTCGTAGATTTGTGTGGGGCAAGTGAATCATATTCGACTCATCACTTTACATCATCACAGATTTTTCAAGAAAAATCATCAAAAAAGTTTCACTTAACTAAACATTCAAGCTTCGTTCATAACTCAATTCAATTCTTCACTAATGTCCACCGTTGAAAATATTTTCAAATCCATTAAGATATATATTTTTTTACAGCTTCCACAAACAGTAATTTCGGTCGAAAATTAATGGACGGCTACTGTGCAATATTTTATTAAAACCACCATTTGGCTTTCAAATTTTCTCAAAAATAATATTCTTTCTTTTTCGAAAAGAATCAGAAACCGTGACGCTTTCAATTATCCTAGATCCAACAGCAATTTGAAAAAAAGGCTTTTTCAGTACTGAAATAATCTTCAAACTACATTAAACTTCTACAACAGTTTCATAAAACAATGATGCTGTAGCAAAGATATGTTCAAGTTGCGGTCGGCTTGCAGAAAAATTTAATTTCGGACTAACAATAACATCTCCAGCTTGCACGAAATTAAGTGTAGCATTTACTAAAAGTTAATACTGTACCCGTGCTGGCTGCAACGGAAAGGATGGGCTGCGTTGTAACGATAATTGCGTTATTATAGCAATAAAAACTTAATTGAAATTGTTCGTCAGTAGGGGAAAAAAATGCACAGCAATAAAAATATCAAGTAGATATACATGATTGAATGTTCTATAACTGAAAATATAAATAAAAACATTAAGATCAAGAGTAAATAAAAATACTCCGTTTCGGAAAACAAGCTTCTGGTTATGTCGTTCATCGTAAGTACTAACGGTAAGTTAAAATTAGTACTTAATTTTTCCTAAGCATCGAGCTTTGCAAAAATATGTCATTTTATTCTCAACAAGGGATCAATAACCTTAATTAGATTTAATGTAGAAGATCCATTATGTCATAGTCAAGGTCACTTACTATTTCCAAAGAAACCATTTCGTTGGCCATTAAGATGATTTCTTAACGCGTTGACTGCTATTACTATGCTCAGCCTTTACTCTCTATCGACCGAAACAGAAAAGAATTTCCCAGTCATTTGTTTGATTTACGGCAGGACGTAAGACGCATTAAGTAGCACCGAATAATAAGATTATTCGTGAAGTATCAAGTAAATTTTATCCAGCATATTCTTTTGCGATTAGATAAGTGAAAATATGGTCCTGGTAGCAGGAAAACTGTAAAGAAGACTTCATAAAAAAAATGATGCTCTCTCACAAGCACAACTGGTAATCGTAAAAAGGATTTATTAGCTTGTCAACTTCATTGTGGAGCAATTATTAAAATTTTCGGTTACAAATTAGCCTGGTTGGTGAGGGTTGACTATGTCGGTCGATGACTGTACTGTGCAAGTCTGCAATATGAGACTGTTGACTGAGAGTTGTTTTTGTACTGAAGCCATTTTCTGCTCTGGAAACGTTCTATGCGGACTTATTGTATGTATCTCGAAAATATGCTTTGAGTGGACCCAAAAGGACTTGAGACGTGTAATAAAGTCTTGGCTATTATTTTGATTATACGCATTCAACATTGTGAATTCAGAGATGGAAGATAAATTCGTCACAGTAATCAACACGTCTTTTACGGCGTCTTTCAATTAATCCTGAGTGACTCACATAAACTGATAGCCATCTCAAGCTTTTGATTTTATTTACGACCGAATCATTGTCTATTCGTATGGGATGAAACGATGCCCTATAAATTTGGGATCGGATGAATGCAGTAGGTTTCATTTAGAGAAATTTTGTATTTGGTTGCAGTAATGATGGTATGAAAGAGTGCCATTTGAATGTTTTAAGGAAGCAATAGTCGGAAACAAAATAAACGCTCTTGAACTTTCCGAGCTTTTTTTACTTATGATGGATTCATCAGATAAAAAAGAAATTCGTGTAATAGGTTGATCTGGCTATAATTCAAGCTAAACAGGTTTCGTCTACAATGCTAGATTAGGGCTTCCAAGAAAGAAGATTTTGGTCGCTTTTAAACCAACCGATACCATCAATAAAATTCCATATTGTAACTATCCTCCAAATTTGTTTTAACTTCGTAAATTTTGAATTTTTTGCGGGAGGCAGCCCTAAAAATTTATCCTTACCATCAAATTCCGATGCAGTCATCGGATTGAAACGAAATTCACAATCTGAGTTAAGATGAACGTGAAATATATATGATAAACTTTGATGTTGATATTAGAAAAAGCTGCCAGCATTGGTCGTTTTGTGTTCACTGTACGAAGGAATGCAACTTTTAAATTTTCATATAATAAACAGCTTATAATTCAAATAAGTAAACACTATTTGAACTTCTTGATTGTCAAAATTTTGCTGACAATAACTCTCAAAGTCTTAGTATTCCTAAAGCTCCCGTTGCAGTGATCGCCTCTTTAATTTTGACTACTACATATTTTCTTTGGTGGTGATTATATAAACATCTTAGCTACATTAAATATGGCGTGAAACTTGGCATTTCTCCTACTTTTCTTACAGAATCAGACTTTTAAATAGCTCCAATGTTTTAGAGTTTTCTCTTATACATATATTATTTGTTGATGCTATGCGATTGAGTTGTTGGGAATTTCATATTTAATTGATTTCATATTAAGCTTTCTAGTTAACATAAAAAACGCTTGACATCAATTAAATACACTATAGGTAACAAACAATCTTAGAAAACATAAAAGATTATATTTCTTAAAGCCTATATTTCTTAAAGATAGCTAATGTTACTAACGATAGACCTATTTTCATTCTCTCATTTTTTCTCAAATCTGTGACCATTCTTGTTTTGCATCACTGCTAGTAATCTGCTATTAATCATTCGTGTTTTTAATCATTGCTTTTTGCCACGTTTTTACTACTCACCAGGACGCTTTCGTAAAAAGGTATACTAATCTAGTTGAGTTTTCCTATTTATCATCGATCAAGTATGTGTCATATTCAGTGACCTATCCAAGACCTTTAACTGCATCAGCCATTGCTACGCAAGTTAGAGCATTATAATTTATCTGAGTCCCTTCATGTGTATTTACCTTAAGGATCTATCCTTGGGCCTTTACACTTCAATATTTTTATCAATCATCTTACTAACGTGGTTCAATCTCCTTGTCTAATGTACGCCTATAACTTGGAAATTTTTTGCGTTATCAATGATGTTTCTAACCATTTTGCTTTTCAAGACGATCTAAATCAGCTAGTTTTTTAGTGTGATTGTAATTGCTTGTCCTCGAATGTCTCCAAAATTTATCTATCTCTTTACCATTCAAACCTTTTGCTTTTCAGGTCCTTTACATAATCTGTGACATCATTCTTTTATGGATCATTTTATTGACCACGATATAACCTGCGATCGGAAGTTTAAATTTGATATTCACGTTCGAACTATCACTGTTAAGGCTTCTCAGATGGTTGCTTTTATAATACTTATTTTCCACAATTTTTTTGACATTTTCACTTGTGTGCGTCTTTTTCTTGGAACGTCTTTTTCACTGAACGAAAAAGGTACATATAATCAATGAAAATTTTCATCGTTTCAATGAAAATTTCATCATTTTCCAACCGATGGGGATGTTCATTGGCATAAAGAAAAGCCGTTCATCAATTTTATGATTTCAATTTTATGAACGAGTTCTTAATATTTTAAAGTCGTTCATTATTTTGATCAATGAGTTCGTAATATTGAAAATGTTTCATAAGTGTTCTAATAATGAAAGAATTCAGAAAATTAATAAAACAAATCGATGTGGGATTAGGAACATATCTTTAATATTATTATTAATGGAATATAATTATTTTAGATAAATTTTTATCTGCTAAAAAATTGGTTGCACATCTTGGTTTATATATTTGTTTACTCTGCTCGTCCTCTGGTGCTAGGAGGGGCAAAAAGAAGAAAACGTACAAAAAAACACTAAAAGACAACTCACTGAAGATAAATAAACAAACTAAAAACACCCTCAAAAACAAACACGCAGCCACAAAAACACAAAAAAAAACGCAATCGGTAAAACTGTCTAACGGCCATGCTGCCCTACTAAGCGCAAAAGCGGTATCTCAATGAAAGCGAGTTTCGAGATAATTGAAGCTTTGTAAAAGTAGCAATATTGATATACCTCTAATTCCCTTAGTGATTTAAGAAGGTGAAATTGAGATAGGCGACGAGAAACTGGGTTCGTTTGGAGCTGGTGGAGAATTCTCCCTACTCCACTTTTCTCGGTGAGCGGTCTTCCGCTCTTGGATACATCGGGTAGTTAGATTAAAGAAAATTTCTTAAGGTGCTTTCCATATGTTTTAAATAAGATACCATTAAAAGGCTTAGTTCATTAGATGCGTATGATTTTAAGCTTTTTAATGTTATAAAAATCAATTTTTTCGATTTTTTTTGAGATACTGCTTTTGCGTTTAGTAGGGCAGTATGGGGGGGGGGGGGGGGCACGTAGTTGAGTTTAGCTCAATTTTTAAAAATGTTTTCAAGATGAAACATGAATTAAATATATACTATTTGTATACTTACAGTAAATGACCGCTTCGATTATACTCGTAAAACCACAAAAATACGTTTACCAACAACTAACATATAACACTATTTTTTCAAATGCACTTCTTAATGTCTGGCTGCGATTGCGTCTTATCAGCTTTTGTGTCAAAGATTCGCGACTTCAGTGAATAAACATACATACATAAATATGATGAACTCAATCTTTGGTTTAATGTACGTGTGCATTGATCGTTAGAACATTTTCTTCAACGAAGTTTCTCAAAATATATTCTCTGTAGTAACAAATAAGGTTCATTGTTTTAATGAATACGTTCATCAGCATCATGAAGGTGTACATTACTTGCACTAATAATGAAACTCTGTGTATATATTTGTGCATTTGTACAAGCTAGATTTTTTGATGAAAATTGACTCATAGCATTAGTAAATTGTTCTTAACCTTCTGAAATATTATGATGAAGAATTTCATTGGCATTATGAATGGTTCCTTGTATTAATGAATATGAGGTTGATGATCTACGTTCATTGTTATTATGAAAAGAATTTTTTGATAAGTATGTGTCTGAAGCAGTTGAATCTGTCCAGTGTTTGATCATAGCTTAACATATTACTTTTACGGTGAACGTCTATCAATCGTCTATATTTCACGTTTCGATCGCAGTAGAAGCTACCTTGAGGAATGTTTTTTCTTCATCTTTAGAGGGTTTTTTTTACGGAACACCATTATGATAGGCTTATCAGGTCAACTGCAATGTTTAATGTACCTTTTGCGCGTACGGTCGTTTATTTTAACTCGCCAGTTTCCCGGTTATTGATGACGCATAATAATCTTCAGCTTGATTCTCTTCCACAGCTTGTTTAGTGTGAATTTTTAGTTAGACTTATTCTAAATAAATCACTTAACAAAATAACTTTATAATTTTTATGCTTGCCAAAGCTGGAAAGTATTCTAGTTTTGATTCTTAAAATATGGTCAAACCAAGAAAGCTACATGTATACATTGACTTTTGTTCATTATTATTTTTGTTTCTATTACAACATTTAACAGTTTGAATGACTGATTTGTATTTACTCTTCTTGTAAATCACTCAAATCTTGTTCTATTAGGTTTGACGCGCGAAATTTTTTCTTTTCATTGCTGGCATAAAATAATTACATTTTCACTGACAGCCATGCGGCTATATAGTCCCTCGCTGGAGTTGACATCTCCTCGAAGATAGTCTTTGAGTGCCGTACGTCTCTTAACGAGATGTCGAGGCATTCAATGACACAGCTGCTTTGGCTATCAAGATATAGGGATATTAAGAGGAAGTGGCCCTCCTTGCAAATTCTGGCACGCTTTTGCTGGAAGTGCTTTGTAGTCTCCCGATTGACTTTTTGATAAATTCAGTTGAACCAACCATTTGGCAAAACTACTTAAAGGACGCTGTGAAATCCTGAGTAAAAGAACCTTCCTGTGTAATCGCTAGACGATTGAGGATATCTTTTGGCATTGGTCACACTTGAAAACTGGTAGAGTTAGGGAGGGGGTCTCTCCATGCTGTGATAGTTGTGTTTACTGGACACTGTCTCTTTGGCAGACGAAATGCTCTATTAGATACCAGGAGGAAAAATAATCTGTTTTTCACCTCCTTAGTTCATGCTTATTTACTTACCCAAGTAAAGTGGCATCGGTTGATTCATCAAGGACTCGGGGTGACTCTTCGCTTAATAACGATGCCACAAAAGGCTCTGGTGTGCCTTGGTGTGCCTCCTTGGAGTCTGTCTGAAGAAGGCATTCGCGAAAAATAATCTAACCGAGCCTAGGATTCATTTCATACTATTTTACGTATAAATCGCATGTTCCTCCGCCAGTTTAAATCTGACAAATGGCTAATAATGCCTGATGTATTCAAAAAAGACAATCCAAAAAGACGAATCTAAGTTTCACTCAAAAAAACCCTTGCCAGAACTACAAGCTCACTAAGGATACTTACTAAGGATATGCCTAATATTTGCATAGAATAATTTTAGTGATAGTTAATTGAAAATTAAGTGTAAAATAATTTAACCATGCGTTGGCGAAAATCTACCAAAGACTTAATTTATCAAGTCAACGAACAAGCAAACTTTGTTTTCTTTTTCTTTTAACGCCGCAATGAAATCATACTTCGAATGTATTCACAGTAAAAAGTGGATTCTCTTCAGGACACTTTTCTATAATTATTCAAATTTACATTTCACTTGACTCACAAACAAAGTAATCAACCTTTTACCTACTCCCGGCTCTTCCGTATTCTCTAGAACGAAACCGAAATATCTTCGAAAAGGACACCAAATGAACCAACTTGAACCAACCGGCAGAAAAGCAGAAATAATCAATTGAATTAATATAGCGTCTACATAATGTTCCTACAGTTGTTTGCTTGTTCAACCTCTAGCTGTTTGCACTGTCCGGACATTGTGCCGTTTTTCATTCCAAGAGTGCTTAAATGGTAGAGATTTGCTTCATATCTCCATTTATATATAAATCCATAGTAAAGCTTTATCAGACATTTCATATACACATATGAACATTTTGTTGGAATCGAGGATTATTTTCGCTTCTATTCCGTTATTTTATTGTGACTTTCTGCACATAATAAGAAATAATCCATGTAAGTAGATTCGGTGGTCGGAAATTACGATTGCTTACTCGTACCATAACAGATGAATATTCGAAGTGAATCTGATGAGTTCACATGGCAGTTGGCATCTTTAAAGATTTAGAGCATTCATTTTGATGACAACCTATTCCCGTTAGATATTTTTGGTTTTGACAGCCAAACGACAGCTAGAAGCAGCGTTCATCCTGCAATCAAGTTCATTGAACTCAATTGGACAAGCAAATTGAAAGCGGTTTTAAAGTTCAAGAATGTTTTCCAATGTAGACAAAAAATATCGTTTATGGTTGTAATAATATTTAATGACAATATCATTCATATTTAACCACGCGCACCTTGACCTGGTAATTGTTTGAATTGCCCTAAGCACTTGCGGGCTATTCGTGCAACATGTTGACAGGGGGTAGCGACAAAAATTAACCTAATTATCGGATAGCATTACAACGCTATTGTGGATTTGTACATTATAAAAGCTTTATGAATCATAGTTTTCGTTTTGTGTTCACCTTGGTCTCATAGAATCAACTTTGTAAGTAGGTGAGAACGATTTGAATGGCTATTTCATTTGTTTATTTGCTTCCTACCTAACCACTGAGCACTTCATTTATATTAACCTCCTAATTTTATTATTTTCTCTTGCAGATATCCGCCTACAATCTACACTAGTAGCCATTGTACAAGATGACAGTCGTCGCTCCGGCACTAAAACCAGCAGCAGTGCCACTCATATATCTCAATGTTATTTCCCGGCAAATAATTACGTCCCATAAAAAGTTCGACAAGAGTAATTCTCGGGAGCTGTATGGCAACGAAATTGTTCCCGGGGACACTTATGTCGCGAAACACCGTGAAATAACTAACCTTGATGAACTCCTTCGGTCCATGCCCTAAGTTCAGGACTTTGTCATACAGCTGTATAGTAGGCAGATTCGTAAACTTTACCAAACATTTCCTTCGACTTCGTGAAATGAACCTCTTACGGACGAACTGAGCCCCAAGTCTATTTGAGTGATAATTTATCATCGAGTGGTCGAACAGACCGGCGGAACGAACTCAGTCATTACCTCAAGCGAGGCTGGAATAATTTTACGTGTGGAGTGGAAGCAAGGAGCACCATTAAAACTGGCTGCGATTGAAATTATGATAACAAGACTTTATCCTTCTGAGGAGGTGCCCAGTCTATGCTCTGTTGTGTTTGGTGCAAATTTATCGAGCGGTAATGATGATATCGATATCGAAGCAGATAATGGACCAGTTGATGAGGTAAGTGATGTTGTTATGACAACATTAGATTCGTTACTGCAGAGAGTGGATATGGTGCAAGATAATTTATCGAGCCGACAACAGATACACTGAAGTGAAGCTAAAAATATAGTTTTTCTTTTAATATTAGAACTGTTCGCGTTAATAGAAGACTTTAAGTGCTTAAAAAACTTAATTCAGACACTGTGAAAAAAATTCTAACTTCCACTCGAAAATATTCTTTGACGAATGTGATGAATTTCATCCAGAGCTTTTAATGTTTTTTTTTCGATTTATTTTATAGCATCAAGAAGATCCCCGCACAGAAATTTTACGCCAGCTATCGTACGGAATTGTTTTGCCTGTGATTTGTGCTTTAGGTATCATTGGGAATGTACTCAATCTTATTGTCCTAACGAGAAGAAATATGCGTGGTACTGCTTATATCTACATGCGAGGTAAGTAAATCATTTCCCAAACACATCAATCTTGAGCTAACTGTAGCACTCATCATAAATTTGACACAAACTTGAACAAAGAACTTGACAATGTTGAAAGTTGAATATTTGTTTTGCCCATTCATCGTAATTTAGCATTTCAAATTGAATCGAAAAATGTCAAAGAAAAAATGAAAACTTTATTCTACCTATTCACAATGGTACTTCGCATACAACTCGTAATACAATTCGCACACAGATGATATGAACGTAAAATGTTCATCTTAGATTTGCATAATTGAATTACTCTCACTCTTTGCTACACTTACTGCCCTGAATATATGCACGATGGGATCTGCCGTCAAATTTACATTTTGTGTCATATCCATTGTGCTGTGAAAAATTCATTTAAAGTTACATTGCTCTTTAAGCTGTTTTGTTATTATTTTGTAATTTTGAAATTATAAATGTATCAACGAATTAGTGCACGATTGAAATGATTGTAAGCTCCTGTTTCGGCTATTCATGGTGTATGTTTATTTTATTTTATACTATGGATAAAAGTCCTGATTTTGATGAATATTGATTCACCTAGTAAATAGAAAACTATTAAAAGAATGATTCAATGATGGCCTTTTCAACAATTTTTATTTCTGGTTAATCAGGCAAAAGCTTTCTAATCGGGAAATGTGAAATAAATTTTACTATATAACACTCTTTCCCACAATGGGCGCTATTTTCTGTTTTTACGATATGTACATTTTCGAGTGATAGAGTCATATGTTCAATCATGAAAAATGTTTTGAAGAGACAATTGAAATGTATTCAGCATTTTGAAGCAGAAAAAAATATTGCTTTGAATATTTTAAGGTCATCTGCAAATAGCAAATACTGGACGTTGGAAAATATGTGTGATATGTTGTTGAGGAATATCAAAAACAACAAAGGACCTAAGTGAGAGCCTTGTGGTACTCCAGAAGAAGGAAAAATGGGATTTGAATAGTGGCCATTAATTTTTATAATTAAAGACCGATTACGAATATAATCACTTAACCAGGACAATAATGTACCACCTACACCAATGTTTAGTAGTTTTCTATCTAAAAGTTCCCAATTGATCTTGTCAAATGCTTTACTTAAGTCGGTATACATTGAGTGGACTTGAAGAGATGACTCAAAGCTTGCAGTTATATAATTGTGGTAGAACAGAAGGTTAGTGACAGTAGATCTGCCCTTGGAAAACCCATGCTGATTTGGAATAATGAATGGTCTTAATATTGGTGTCATGTGATCAGTGATTAGGCTTTCGTAGATTTTTGGGATTGTGGAAAGAATACATATTGGGCGATAGTTTTCAATATTACATTTATCTCCTGATTTATGGATTGGAATAACGTAAGAACTCTTCCAAGTACTTGGAAAGCGGCCTATTGATAACGATTTATTAAAAATGAGCAATAGGGGCACATATAAACTGTTTGCACAGTTCTTGATGAAAATTGGTGATATTCCGTCAGGCTCTGCGCTCTTGCTTGTATCAATGGAATTGAGTTTTTCTAGGAGTGATTCTGGCTGTATGTGATATATATATATATAAATTAACAGTTGAGTTTATTTTAGGAGGTTCATATTGCGTTGGACAATTTACATAAACTCTCGAGAAGTTAGAGGCAAACATATCAGCAATGGCTGATTTAGTTGAGCAGCGTACGTCGTTGAGATACATACTTAATGGAAGAGAGCAATCTTTCCTAAGTGAATTTATATAATTGAAAAATTATTTGGGATTTTCAGGAATCTGAGACTCAATCTGACGAACATAATCTATTTTTAATAATACTTTACTTTGTGATCTTAAATATGAAAAGTTGTTGTAATCTTGAAGACTTAGCGATATTTTGTAGTTCAAATGCGCAATTTTTTTCTCAGAAATAATTTTATCGTAAATTTGTTGAAAACCAGCTGGAGAAGCTACAATATCGTTTACGCAAATCACGGGAACAAATCTTTCTATATGTTGATTTATGATATTGTAAAATTTACTAACTATATCGTCAAGTGAGCTACAATCGAGCTCAGCGAGCCAGTTGATTTGCGATAAATATGCACCTATAAGCTCGTAATTGGTTTTTTTGAAATTGAAAACGTAACGACATGCTGATTGCTGTCGACCCCCATCAAAGTGTGGAATTTTAACTTTAACAGCAAGAGCAGGATGAAAATGATCTAAGGGAAGCAGCGGATTGTCACAACTCGTAACGAGGACACGCACGTAAAAAGAGAAAATTAAGTCTAGACGTTTATTAAATGTATTAAAAACTGAATTGTGCTGATAAAAATTCAGAAATGAGAAGTTTTCAACTACATGCGAAGATTTGTCGCAGCTGCTGGTCCAATATTTAAAGTCCCAGTTATCATCTGGTAAATTGTAATCTCCAGTAGTGACATAATTTACTTTGGGATGTAGTTGAGAAATCCGTAAAATATCATCAGTGTGCTTCTTATAATTATCAGAATCTGAATCGGATGGTAAATATACGGTGGAGACAATACCTTTCGTTGAGTTTAGGTGAATGATGACAAATAGTTGTTCAATATCCTGATTATAACAAGGAATAAGCTCTGATGTAAAATGTTTGAGTACAGCAATTAAAACGCCTCCTCCTTTTCCTTTAATTGAAGTAAGGTTATCGCGATCGCGTCTGTAGGTGACATAGTTAGAGAATCCTAGCTCTGCTGAGGCTACATGAGGCTTTAGCCATGATTTCGTAAATATAACAACATCATATTCTATTAAATTGATTGAAGTACGTAAAGTATCGAGTTTTGTTGTAAAGCCTCTGACATTTTGATAGTACATGGTTAATGATGGTTTTTTGGCGCTGTGTTCACTATTTTTGGAGTTCCATTAACGTATTTGATGGTGGCGGATGGATTAGATTTCTTTATATCAGCAAGCTCGGTACGCAGTTTGTTCCAGTATTCCCGTTGCTGTAGTATCCTATCCGGGACTATATTGATATTTTTGGATGTTTGGATATATATATATATATATATATATATATATATATATATATATATATATATATATATATATATATATATATATATATATATATATATATATATATATATATATATATATATATATATATATATATATATATATATATATATATATATATATATATATATATATATATATATATATATATATATATATATATATATATATATATATATATATATATATATATATATATATATATATATATATGGAAATATCAATTTTTGGCTAAATCGATTTTAATACTAGTGTTCTTCAAACATTAGCAAAAAGGGTAAATTCAAAAGATTCATATTGCACTGAAAAAAATCCAAATAGCGCCCAGAGCCATGTAACATAGCGCATTATTTATGGTCCCACACGCCATGTACATAGTACTCTGAGCCATGCAATATGGCTCCCAGCGCCATAATCTCAGAATCTACATAGCGCGTGGTCCCATGTTACATGGCGCAGCATTTATGGTGCCACACGCTATGCACATAGTGCCCTGAGCCATGCAGT
Source organism: Nemotelus nigrinus (assembly GCA_947369275.1). Lineage (NCBI taxonomy): Eukaryota > Metazoa > Arthropoda > Insecta > Diptera > Stratiomyidae > Nemotelus > Nemotelus nigrinus. The sequence continues at coordinate 22,897,283 of OX376374.1, read as the reverse complement.
ATAGCTCCCAGCGCCATAATTACATGGCGCAGAAATTATGGCTCCACCCGCCATATTACATAGTGCCATGAGCCATGTAATATGGCTCATGGCACTCCAATTATAACTCGCAGCCATATTGTGTGAGGGGATCTATAAATGTCAGCAAGTGATACTTGAGTATCGTCGATAGATCGACAACATTCTCAATCGGCTAAGGGCGCATATTATTGAATGGCTCCTTCGGCGACTCTAAATGCAGCCAGCGCCTGTTTGTTGCAAGCAAGTGACTTCTCCGTGTGCTCATTTATGGTAAGTAGCACTGTTTTGACTGATTTGCTTCTTCAATGTACTATAGTCTTCCACGCCATGTACTATAGTCTTCCACGCCATGTACTATAGTCTTTCACGCCATGTACTATAGTCTTTCACGCCATGTACTATAGTCCTTCACGCCATGTACTATAGTCCTTCACGCCATGTACTATAGTCCTTCACGCCATGTACTATAGTCCTCCACGCCATGTACTATAGTCCTCCACGCCATGTACTATAGTCCTCGACGCCATGTACTATAGTCCTCGACGCCATGTACTATAGTCCTCTACGCCATACAGTATAGTCCTACACGCCATACAGTATAGTCCTCCACGCCATACAGTATAGTCCTCCACGCCATGTGTTATAGCTCTCCACGCCATGCACTATAGTTCTCCACGCCATGTACATGGCGTGGAAGACTATAGTACATGGCGTGTAGGCCTATGTACTTTTCGCCATGTATTATGGCGTGTGGCGCTATATTTTATCACAATCCCTAAATCGACTATGTACATGGCGCCAGAAGTCTATAAATTATGGCGTCTGGCGCCATGTGTTTTCTCAGTGTGGATAGGTTTAAATAAACAACTTTTCTCTTTAGGATTAATTTAGTAATTATCTATGCTCGTATTAATTTGCAATTAATTTAATTCAAACTTCAGCTACTGTGTATTTCTTTCTATGGACAACTGTCCGTTTATAAATGAATAAATATGATTTGTATTAAGTATATTTATACTATATTTGCAATGGATGGATTGAAGCATTGTCTCCTGGAACGTTTGGTCCCTGGTTTGAATCGATATGATCACTCATGTAAACTTCAAACTCTGGTCAAGAGCACTTCACTGATGCTGACAAGTTAGAATAAACACACTTTCTAAATCGATTAAGTGGTATTAATAATAAAACCATCGAAACAACAATTTCAAGAAGAATTCGTTCAAAGATCCCGATGGATTTTTGGGATTTAGCGTGGTCAAAACACTGTGTGATAATTTGTTTTCACAAAAAAATCAAGTGCGTCTTATCTGCTGTGTATGACTCAAATTTAGTTGCACTCGAAGATGAACATGTGCCGAATACGTGCACCCTCGAACTCAAACCAAGAGCATACAAACAAGCAGCCAATGATCCCTACACTAGGCTATTACAAGCTCCTAAAATACAATCCGCCTACACAGTCCAATACAGCCAGTTCGTTTCGTCTAACTTAATTCATTTTTACTTTTTCTTCTGATCTAAATCAAGTCATGCTTCCTCTTTGCTTGCATTCGACTTCGAGCCTACAATAAAATGAAACAATTGCTTCGTACGTGCACCGTCTATCAAGCAAGAGTACAATGCCACCGAATTAAGGCCTTGATTAAAATAATGTACAACAAGTGATAAATAAAACGCAAAAGCCGCCACAACACGTCCACAGTTAAGTGGATTTGCTGACAAGCAACGAAAAGCAACAGGCTGAATCTTTGCTGTAGATCAACCACTGCCAGTTCAAATGTTTCACACACAACTCATTTGCCGGCTGAAAGCTCACTCGCAACAGGAATGGTTAAGGAAACCTTTGTTTCGCCACCAATTCAACACCATTTTTAGTCCGGGGAAATCTAACATGGTGCTTCGGAAAAATTAGGGGAAAGCTGAATTTTGGTGTGAACCTTGGTACTGGCGTGTTGAACAAAATGTGAAAAGTCCCCATCGATCCGAGCGCTGCGTCACTTTTTATACGGGGTCAAAGGTCACCAAAAGTGACCTTTCCAAAATATCTCAGTAACGGTTACGTCTTCAGAAAAATAATGTATGACGAATTTGTAGCTTAAAAAATTTCCAACAAAAAAGATTATATAACTTTTTTCTGTAACCATAACCGTTTTTGAGATATATTGATCTAAACATTTGTAACTAACAGCATCTTCTTTCTCAGGGCATGTAAATATTATCCGATTTTGATTACGACTTGGCATATTTGTGAGTTTGTTTTTCTATGTTTAAGAGGCGCATGGAAAAAACATGTAAATAAACTTAACTACCATGCTTCAGGGTAGATGGAAAAGCGTGCTCCGAAAAGTTTCCCCATTCCCCTTTGACATGAAATGGTATCCTTGAGCATCCATCCCAAATCTTCAGAAATGGGCTCGTTGCCTACTCTTTGCGCACTGTTAAACAAGATAGGATCACTTTTTATCCTGTAAATTGTCTATTATTGACATCGTGAGACTAGCCCTACACCCAAAACCTACCCCCACCCTACTCACCCCCGCAAACAAACCATCCCGAAATAGCCGGGTTTTTAGTTTTTTTTTCCATACCATCTTATCCCATGAACGATCAGGGCAAGGTCAAGTAATTTCAGGTGCAAATTGGTTTTGAGACGTGTCATGCCCCGTAGTCATCACAGGATTGGTAAAAAACTGATTATTAGGGGATAGTCTGCAGCGGGTTGAGCCCCTATAATGTCAAGAATGAGCGTTTACAGAATTATGCCATGTTTTTATTTTGCTTTTTCATACTTCTAGCGCCATGATATGTTACAAAACCTATTTCCACTTGCAATTTTGTTGTCTTGTTCTGCTTCTTCGTGCTAAATCCCATACCAATGATGCAGCAATACAGTTTATTTCCGAAAAGAGAGTAGCGAGCAGACGTCCGTACAAGTTATATGGCAAAGGGGGGCGGGGGGTGGTGGTAACTTTTCGGAGCACCCTTTTCCACCTACCCTGGAGTATGGTAGATAAGTTTGTTCACTTGTTTTTTTTATGCGCCTCTTAAACATAAAAAAACAAACCCATAAACTTTCCAAGTCGTAATCAAAATCGGGTAATATTTACATGCCCTGAGAAAGAGGATGCTGTTAGTTACAAATGTTTAGATCAAAATATCTCAAAAACGGTTATGATTACAGGAAAAAGTTATATAATCTTTTTTGTTGGAAATTTTTTAAGCTACAAATTCATCATACATTGTTTTTCGAAAGACGTGACCGTTACTGAGATATTTAGGAAAGGTCACTTTTGGTGACCTTTGACCCCGTATAAAAAGTGACGCAGCACTCGGATCGATGGGGACTTTTGACATTTTGTTCAACACACCAGTACCAAGGTTCACATCAAAATTCAGCTTTCCCCTAATTTTTCCGAAGTTTCGCCTTTTTTATGTAGGATTTCACTGGGCTATTTGTTCTGTTGGGAAAGTTGTAGCATTCAATCACACACCATGCATCAAATAGTTTATTCAACCGAAGAATTAATCGATTTCTTCTTTCAGCTGAAATGGCAAACGAAAATAAAGAAGTAGCTTGAGTGAGTTTCCCAGTCGTACATGTGAACGTCAGGTGAGTTATAGATTTTTCGATGGGAAAATTTTCGTTCAGCTGAACGCTTTCAATGAGCTGTCATAACATTGAGCAAAAATGTTGATTGGCATGCCGAGTCATTGTTGTGGCTATCACACCTTTTCAGATCAATAAGACAACGAGCTAAATTTTTTGATGTCAAATCGAAGATATCAGAATAAATTTCACTGGAGGCATCAATTTTGCTGAGTGTAGAAATCGTACATGAGAGCTGGATTTAAAGTGCCACAGCAGCAAATTTACCGAAAACCCAAATGAAAAAATGGTATTCAATCTCTTTATAGAAAGTATCTGTTCCGAATGGGGCCTTATTTACGAAGGCATTGTTAGGCCTGCAAAAGGTTATCAAAAGGAATTTAAATTTCGAGCTATTTCCTATTCACATGCTCTCAAGCACATCATAGAATCATCTCATATCCCTTTCTGCAGCTCTTCTCGGACGAGCTGTATCGTCTATCACTCTTGATAACAGAGAAGCTTTAAAGGTGATAAAATCGTATATGGAAATCCTTTGAGAGAAGATATGAAGGGCGGGTAATTTTTTGAATGAGTTTCGAGTGACTTGATTCCGAAATATATATTTGGCGTTGACTGGCATCGTTTTATTATGATCTTCTTCCATAAAAATTTATATTGCCGTGAGACGAGCTGTTGCAGCTTTAAATTCAGTGACTGAAAATTTTATTACGGACTGAACAGGATACTGTGCCTGTTTTTAAGGTGTTCAGACTGAGTTAATACGGATAACGATGTGTGACTTTTATTAGAGTTTTCATGCGTATTGTTTATCTTAAGGATTGGAATTTTATCTGTCAGTTTGTGAGAGGAAATGACAATTTCAGCTCATTGCTCGATTAAATTGTTACAAATCTTTCTGCTGAAAGAATTTATGATACCGGATGACATTGAGTTTAGCTTACCATAATAATAATATGGCGACAATTTATCCCTTTCGTTATTTTTTTACGATTTTCGTAACTAAACATTTTTGGTTTTAGAAGACTGGAACTTAGGTTAATGCTTATTTGTTTGAGTAATAAATTTAACACATGAATAGGATTTTTTTAATGGACTATCTGCCATAAAAAAAATTTGTGCATGAAGTTGTTTCCTTCTCGTACAGACGCATGTCGTCTCAGGAGACCTAATTATGCTCTTTGGTTTACCTCTGAAGTTGCTGCTGCCCTTAGGGTGAAGGATGTTGCCCGTGCCAAATTCAAACGTTCAGCTTTACATGATGACCTGCTTGAGTTTAAAAAGCTACGCTGTCATGCAAAGAGGGCCGCTAAAAAAGCCATGCATGCCTACGTTGTCAGAGTTGAGGCTTCTATTAGTTCCAACAAGCCTGCAAAGCCTGCAAATAATGTTAGAGCAAGCAAACGTAAACAATCAAAGCAGGTTCACACTACATCCACAAAACTCTCGACTTTAGTTCCCAATATCTTACCGATTGGAGAAAGCAATATCACAACAATAAACGATCTTACGGAAAACAACGTGAATGGGAACGAGACTTCGAATGGGAACGAGACTCCGAAATCCTCCAGTGCCTTTGATGCCGATCAGAATTATGCACCAGCACCTGAAAATGTAGACAGAACACACAATATCGTGAGCGTCGCTACTGATGGCCGCACTTTGCTTGGACACAATGACAACAATTTTTCTTGCTCCCTTAAAGCTGCAGTTCAACCTAAAGTGTTATTTTTATCTCGCTTAGCTGGAGACACGACCAACGATGATGTCTTAGCGAATGTGAACAATATTCTCCAATACAATAAAATGTTTGCTCCGTCCAATTTTATATCTTGTACAAAAATTGGGAACCACCAGCGTGTGTCATCATTCAAAGTTATCATGCCTGAGTGGTGCTTCAACACTATTTCATGTAGCAGCTACTGGCCTCCATCGTGTATCATCAGGGAATTTGTTCCCAAACATCAACATCAAGAGTTAATTACATCAAGCCTTAATTCAAAAAACGGGCAAAAGAAATCTCGGCGTACTACGCCAACATAGGTGGCATGCGCTCTAAAATTAATGATTTATACGTCACTTCTGCAGTATCTTATTTCGACATTATTGGCTTTACCGAAACCTGGCTATGTGAAAGCATCAACGATGCTGAACTATTCAACAGTAACTTTGCAGTTTTTCGTCGTGATCGCCATCTTAATTGTCCAGATGCTCCTGTCGGCGGTGGTGTTCTGCTTGCTGTACGTAAAGAACTGCCAGTATCTCGACTTGATATACCTGACACTCTTGATCTGGAATACGTATGTATCTCACTAAACCTTCATCTAAGAAGAATTTTCGTGGCAATACTGTACATCCCACCGTCCGCATCAAACTCAACATATGACTTGGCGTATAACCTAACCGAATATATATGCCGCATAATGGAACCGTCCGACGATCTCATTCTTATGGGAGATTTCAATTTACCGCATCTGGAGTGGCGAATTTCTAACGATAGTGAACACTATCTTCCTTCGTCCAATAACCGACGAGAAAGCTACTTCATTGACGCCATTCTTTCAACTGGACTAAAGCAGATCAATGGCATCCACAACACAAACGGACGACTTTTGGATCTGATTTTTTCTACGAACTCATCTGATGTCTCTATTGAACGATGTTCATCTCCTCTACTTAATGAATCTTTACACCATCCAGCTCATCATATCAATTTTCAAATTAATGACGATATACTAGCGGAGCCTAATTTTGTAAATCTTTTTAACTTTAACTTCAAGAAAGTTGACTTTGATACGCTGAGTGAAGTAATGACCGAATGCGACTGGTCTTCGGTTGTGAATGAATCTAACGTAAACGTTGCAGCCACAAACTTTCATTCTATCTTATTCGGTTGCTTTGCTCGCTGTGTACCTTTGAGTAACTCTGTACCTTTGAAACGCTTTCCATGGATCAATACAGATTTAATAAATCTCAAAAATTTGAAAATCAAGGCCTGGAAAGTGTACAGCTCGTCGCGTCTAGAGGATGATTATAAAGTTTATGAGGAATTACGAAATAGATTCGTATCTGAAACCTCATCTGCCTACTCCAATTATATGGACGAGCTAAGGCAGTCTTTCATAAGCCATCCCAAGCGTTTTTGGAATTTTGTAAACTCAAAAAGGTATCATGACGGATACCCTAGCTCTTTTATATCTGACGGCATGGTCATTAATAACTCGCAAGCAATCAGTAACTTATTTGCAGATTACTTCCAATCCGCTTATGGACTACCTCTCTCCGATTTCAATAAACTTAATTTCAATTACCTAATAGACTCCCCTAAAACGACGTTGGGAATGAAAGACCTTTACATCGACATTCCCACTATCTTAAGACATATATCTCATCTTGAGAATAATTTTCACCCCTGTCCTGATGGATTACCGACCGTAGTGCTTAAACGTTGCGCTAATATCCTCTCACCACTATTAGCTCATCTTTTTAATCTATCGATTTCGTCCGGTATTTTCCCAAACTTATGGAAATATTCTTCACTTACTCCTATCCACAAAAAAGGCAGCAAAGAAGTCGTGCACAACTATAGGCCAATCGCCAAATTACCATGCGTCGCCAAGCTTTTTGAAGCCATAGTTACCGAGGTATTATCTTTTCACTCTAAGTCTTTAATCTCACCTTGCCAACATGGTTTTATTAAAGGTAAATCTACCACCACTAACCTTTTAGAGCTTGCGAACTTAGTCATCCCTGCGATTGAAGAAGGTAAACAAGTTGACTGCATTTACACCGACCTCACGAAAGCTTTCGATAAGCTGGATCATGACATTCTTATATGTAAATTGCATCTTCTTGAGTTCCCTAATAAGTTTATAGACTGGGTTAAATCTTATCTCTCTAATCGCAAGCAAAACGTTCGATTTCGTGGCATTCTATCAACTGACATAATTGCTACATCAGGTGTTCCACAAGGCAGCCACCTTGGTCCCATTCTTTTTGCCATTTATATAAATGACCTGATCACTTTTGTTCCAGGTTCTTCCATTCTACTGTACGCTGATGACGCAAAGATTTTTAATACAATATCATCACTTAATGACTGTACGATCCTGCAACGCAACGTGTCAAACTTCGCTAATTGGTGCACTCTAAACCGACTTTCACTAAACGTTGAAAAATGCTTAGTTATCTCATTCTCCCACAAATCATCTCCGATTAATTTCAACTACACTTTAAACGATTCTCTTTTAACTCGCTCCAAGAAAGTTCGTGACCTAGGAGTACTATTAAACTCCGCTTTCACTTTTAATGACCACATTGACTCAATAATAATAAAAGCCAACTGTGCACTTGGCTTCTTAAAACGACGATCTAAAGAATTCAATGACATTTTTCTGACTAAAATCCTGTTCTGCTCTCTGGTTCGCCCTATCCTAGAATATGGGTGCCTGATGTGGTCTCCGTATTATAAGGAGCACATAGATCGCATTGAGTCTGTCCAAAAGAGATTTTTAATTTTTGTTCTTAGTTCTTTCCGCTGGTCTGATCCTATTCGTTTACCTCCTTATGAAAACCGCTTGCAATTATTGACCATGGACACTCTGGAAACTCGACGTCAAAATTTCAAGGCTCTATTCGCTGCGAAGTTACTCACTGGAAACGTGAACTCTGAGTTCTTGTTATCAAAACTTAACTTTCGTGTTTGCCACGGTGAACGTAGACATCATAGCGCCTTATCCATCCCGTTTCATAAAACCAATTATGGATTGAATGAACCAACCTGCGCAATAGCCCGAAGCTTTAACTCAGCGTATCAAATGTTCGACTTTAATTATACTGTTGATATGTTCAAGTGTCGGCTTAAACGACCGATTAATTATCTTTCATAATTACATGTGTAAATATTGTTTTTTTTTTGTAGTAATCATTCCGTTGATGAAATTGTCAATAAATAAATAAATAAATAAATAAACAATTCAAAACCCTTCTGGACATTTATTTACTCACTGAAAAAATCCCCCGTCATTCCTCAAAATGTGTTTCTTGATGAAATTTATGCTACTACAACTAAAGAGACCTGTGAGCTCTTTGCTCGTTTTTTCTCGCCATTTTCTTCCCCACAAAACCCTCTTTCTCCTCCACATGTTTCTGTAACAACTCCCTCGGCGTTTCGCGCTAACCTTGGAGTGCTCTCTTCGATTCGTACAAACACTTTAGAAGTTGAATATTTAATGAGTTGTTTCGATTCTAACGCTTCTTCTGGCTCTGATGGTATTCCTAATATACTAGTTAAGTCACTATCTTCTTCACTTTTACCCCTGTCCATTATTTTCGCCCTAAGCATCGCATCTGGTGTCTTTCCTTCCATATGGAAATTAGTCAACATTTTTCCCCATACTTAAGGCAGGTGACCCTGCTTGTATAACCAATTACCGTCCAATTTCTACCGTGCTTTGGCAAGCTACTTGAGAGAGTTTTCTACAACAGAATTTATCCTCTATTCGAGCCTTTCCTTACCAACGAGCAACGTGGATTTGTCAAAGGTAAATCTACGGTTACCAATTTGCTATCTTTCAGCAACACTGTTGCCATCTGTTGCTATCTTCTGCCATCGATCAGGAAAGACAGGTGGATGTCTTTACACTGATTTCTCTAAGGCATGCGACTCTGTCAACCACGTGCTTCTTCTCTTGAAATAAGACAAACATGGTTTTTATGGTCCGCTGCTCTCCTGGTTTTCTTCTTACATTTATGAACGTGCTTGTGCTGTAACTGTGAGCTCCTGCTCCTCTGCTCCCTTCTATCCCACTTCTGGTGTTCCGCAAGGTTCGATACTTGGCCCCTTGCTGTTCTTAATCTTCATTAATGATCTTTCGGGTCTCCTAAACTCCTTCTCCGTTCTTTACGCAGACGATCTTAAAATATTCAGAGTAATCGATACAATTGAAGACTGCTTTCTGCTACAGAATGATCTGCACACTCTGGGCAACTGGTTTAGTGCAAATTATCTTACTTTGAATGTCCTAAAATGTCGCCAAATGTCATTCACGCGTAAAACTAATTCTTTCACTTTTTTTATTGCGTTTCTGCTACCTCTCTCGATGATGTATTCTGTTTTAAAGACCTGGGAGTTATTTTTGACACTAAACTCTTATTTGACCAACACATATTGCATATAACTGCCAAAGCGTCCAGGCTCTCGGGAGTTATATTTAGATCTTCTAAGCATTTTACTGATATCTACCCCTGTGTACACCTGTTTTGCTCTTTTGTCCGCAGTATCCTTGAATATTTTTGTCTAATATGGTGCCCATATTTTCACCCGCATGTTCACCCGCTCTCTGCTTTTCAAATTCAATTTTACTTACTGTGGGTATAGCTTTCCATGCTGCAAGTTACATCCTGAAATCTCATAGGATGTTCTTCGATGAATGCCTTCTATTTAAACTACACCATCGACTTGTCCCAAATGATCTCTGCAACCTGATTTTCGTCCGTGTATTGGATCGGTCATGTAGATCAACCTCGTTCAATGTTTGTTTTGCACGGGCTGATATGTATTACCATCCACCGCTGTTACGTTTGCCTAGGCAGCATAACGAACTCAGGCTTGGTTCCCTGCCACCGACCTTGTTGCTTTTGAAAACAATCTTAAAAGATAAAGTAATTACTTATTGTGTTTAATGCATGTTCATTTTGGCTAATTGCTCATTTAAATTTTGGATTTTTATTTTCTATTGAATTATGATACTCTTGTTTGTTTTATATATATTTTTGTTTATATTTATCATTGTCACATGAGATATGATTTCAAAATATTCAAAAAATACATAGCTAAAGTAAACAGTTACAATTGTTATTTTGCGTACTATTTTCAGTTTAAAATAAATTTTTTATTTAATTTCTCAATTTTCTTTTGAGTAGAATATATTATTCCTTCCATTAATCTACCTTCTGCGTTGAGCATTCTTGATATCCACTTTCCAATTTTCCATAACATTAAGTCCAACTGAATTTAATGATGGCCTTCAATTGTATTTCAGCTCATTCCACAAGCGTAGGCACTTAGTAAATTCTATTTCGAATTTATCATTCTTCGCCTGGTCGAACCAGACCTTGATTTATTTTTGACTCAACAGTTGCACGTAAATGTATCTTCTGTGTTAGAATTTGCAAACAATGATATGCGGAAAAAGTATGATATCTAAAAAAAAATAAATAGTCAGAGTAACAGGCGGTGCTATATGGCACACAAGCCAGGACTTAGTTCGTACGTAGGACGTGTGAAAGGGATACAAGTAGAATATATATATTCATTCGTGAAAATGTATCTTAGATGGAAGATGGATTGATACCGATGTAGGTCACGGTTGAAAAATGTTTGCGTTCCAACATACGCATATTCGTATGAAAATGAATAATCGAATATTCTGAATTAAAAACAACGAAATGGTGAAAAATGACCCCTTTTTGAAGGATTTTATTCAATGAATTCAAATGGAATGAAATTATGTGACACAGTTTTCTGGGTGAAACATCCTTTTATGTACGTACAATCGATGCTATCGTTTGACGTCAAATATTATGATAGGGAAAGTGGTATTTTGAATGATATATATTATAGTCGTGTGGATGTGCACTCAAGTGAATGAAAATGTTCATCTGCATTAAGAAGAACGTATTTTCTTATGGGAAAAATTGAAGGAAAATGAATCATAGAAATTGGCAGGTTTCACATAATTTTGTGCGTCGAATTGGAAATTACGGTTTTCATATTTTTCTACGAGACTAAAGAGGTTCAGTGAAGCTACTGTAAGCTGATGTTGTATACAATTTTGCTGAATACTTAGACTATAGAGTGATTTGAAAATAATTAAATGAGAAATGTTTCGGTGCTGTGGTTCAGCATTTGCAAAAAATTAAGAATTAATATTCTTACTTATCAAAAATATGTACACAATCCCCCTGCAGCTAATCCAAAATAATGTAATACACTATTTTAAACAAAAATTTATATTCCATTGCTGTAGTAGCTATGCCGCCAGCTATAGCTAAATTTATTTGAACAGTTACTAAAAAAAATTCTTTGATATCAATTTCAAACCAATTTTTCAATATAATTTGCATCACGCTGGGTTGGACCTAACGAAACAATCAACCAATAAAATTATGAATTATTGCAGAAGTTTCGGCATGAAATCCAGCTTTAACGAGACCCCATGAACAAGGACCAGTAGCGTCAAATTGCGACATCGATAAAACCAAAGCCTCATTTTCGGCGAAAAATGAGCCTATGATATCACCACTCCAAAAACTATGCCTAAGAGTCATTTGCTGGGGATGCACTGGCTCCTTTAGTAATATGTGTGGATTTCCTGAGCTCCAAATGCAACGATATTGATTGTTTGCATAACTGCCAATATGGAAATGCGCCTTATCAGATAATATGATTTTTCCAGCGAATTTGACGTTACTTTTGACGTTACTTTTTGGTCCCTACCGTGAAGCGATATCAAATCGTGTAGTTAGCAGCGTTCAATCCTTTAGTACTTTGTATCTTGGGCCTTGTACGCGAACCATTTAAGAACTTTTCGCACTGTTAACCCAAGACTAGTGCGACTAACGCTGTATGATAAACAAAGAGACTGAAAGGTTGAAAGAGACTGAAACATACCCGGCATACCCGGTTACTCGGGCATACTCGGGCTTGCCCATGGATTCAGTAAAAAAAATGGGATAGAACTCGCCCAATGGTAGAAGCAAAACCATCGGAACAGAGAAATTGAATAGAAGTCTTCACAACGGTGAATCTATGTGCTAAAATTAATGTGATGGTAGTCAATAAATAGCCTGGCAAATGTGTTTTTTCTTCACAAAATTAAAATGATTGTAGAATATGCTCACGTTACGAATAAAGAAGTGCTAAAAACTATGAAATTGACACAAAAACTGACCACGACCTATCGCGGTTTAAAAATTAAATGCTGTACTGTAATTTAACTATTCTATTCAACTACTGAAATGAGTCCTAACCTGTTGTAAGGATGCGAAATATTGGTGTCAAATTTTTCTGCTTAATTTTTCTGCCACCAAAAGTTGTTCAGATGGAAATTTTTCCACAAAAAAGTATTTCCTGATTTAGCAACACTGCCGCGACTTGATTGGCTGTTATGGTTAGAGCAAGCAAGTGAAAGCCGTTACAGTCACTAGTGGTGGTTTTTTTTGGCTAGTTGGGTCGGCAAAAAAAATTTGGCCATGCTGGTGACAAGTGATTTTCATGGCTAGTATTTCTGAGGGTAGTATTCTCAAGGGCAGTATTTTCAAGAGTAGTGTTTTCAAGATCAGTATTTTCAACGCAAAACAAAAAAAACAGTTTGTTGCTAGTGCATCAAGAATAAAATAGTGAATCCAAAATAAATGTCGCGTAGAACTCACAAAAAAAAACAAAATAAAACATTTTCGTGAAACAATCGTGAAACGAAGGTTGACGGAAGACGTATTGTGCCACCAGAAGTAATGGATAGTAATCGAAAACAGCTTCAAACGACGATTATTTGCGATTGCGTATAATAATGTTCATATCGTTAGCTCGGTGGGTAATTGTTTTTTAGTACCAATACGAATTGCATTAAACATCTAAACTAAATGATATCAGTAATCACCGCATTTTGTGTCTGTTTGTTAGCAATGTTTATGTGACGAGAAACAAAGGAGAAAGCCATTCTGAAAGCGAACGCATCGCAAATCCTCTCTAAATCCAAACATATCTCAGGACCCATATCACAACCTTGATTATGCGAATAGACTTTCAAAGATCGGCTATTTTGTCATTATACTAGTTTAGCAAACGGTCATGACCAACCACATTCAGTCTACTAGGGTGGGTCAAATATGATCGAGAATTTTTCTGCTGTGCTATAGATTGAAAGATTGGAAGGTTATAATGTGTGGGTAGTGGAAATGGGAAAAGCAACCGCCCGCTCGTCCAAACTACTCTGGCTTTGTGCGCTAATATCCGCGAGAAAGAGGCATCATCGTCCGTTGCACAAAGAATACAGTAGAACGCCGATTATCCGAACGCCGATTAACCGAATCGCCAATTATCCGAATCGGTCCTAAGCTTATAAAACCAAGTAATTTTTCTTTTGTTTTGTTGTAACAAGTTGGAACTCGGATATATTTCAACTGTTATAGTTGAAAGCTAGAGGCAATACACTTTGTACATACATGTTTTGCGTCGTGCGGCTTCCGTGAAACGGAACGTTGGAACGTTTGTTTTTTTCTTTCAACTCAATAACACTGAATTACTGTCAGTGAGCTCCTCCCTCTCCTAACCAAAATGATTGCAAAGCGGAAACGTGTCGTCCTCTCACTAAAGGACAAAGTGGAAATAATCAATCAGTTAAAAAAGGTATGGCGGGAAAGGTACTGGCAGATAGATTTGGTGTCGGGGCGGCTACAATAACTGATATTAAAAATAACAGTGAAAAAGTTTTAAGTTTTATGACTGCGTTGGAAACTGATGATGGATGTTCGTCACGAAAAGTAATGAAAAAGGCAAAGGATGAACAGCTTGAGAATGCTGTCTTTACGTGGTTTCTGCAGCAACGATCTATTCGACAATCGATTTCAGGACCGATTTTATGTGAAAAGGCGCGAATGTTCAGTGAAAAATTTGGTGTAGCTGGTTTCAAGGCAAGCACTGGATGGATCCGCAATTTCAAAAATAGCACGGCATTTGGGAACTGGATATTACTGGTGAAAAACTTTCTGCTGATAGTGAAGCTGCTAATAAATTTTTGAACACCTTTAAAATAGAAACTGAAAACTACGACCCTGATCTTGTTTACAATGCTGATGAGACTAGTTTGAATTGGAAAACTTTGCCGAGAAAAACCCTAGCATCTTAAAAAGAACAGAGTACTCCCGGCCACAAAGTCAGTAAAGATCGCGTCACCATAATGGTCTGCGCTAACTCTACTGGTACCCATCGCCTTCCTCTATTATTGATTGGCAAAGCAAAGAAGCCGAGGGCTTTTAAGAACGTAGCCAAGTTACCAGTGACCTACACAAATCAGAAGCATGGATGGGCAGCAGTATTTTTTTGGAGTGGTATGATAAAACCTTTATTCCTGAAACAAAAAAGTTGAAAAAGGAAACAGGAAAAGAGGGAAAAGTTTTGCTAATTATTGACAATGCACCAACACATCCATCACTTGAGCTTCTCGTGAGAGAAGACGGGAAATTTAAGTGTCTCTTTTTACCACCCAACGTCACAAGTCTGCTGCAGTCCATTGACCGGGGTGTTATTGAGTGCACGAAACGTTTTTACAGACAACAGTTGCTTCGTAAATTGCTTCTGACTGAAGAGAACGGCGAAGAACGGGTTTTGAATTTGTACAAAAAAATCAACTTGAAAGACTGTTGCTACATTATTGCAGATTCCTGGAACATGGTTAAAAGTGTTTCACTGAAACGAGCTTGGAATAAAATAAACGGCACATCAACAAAAGAGCAACTTGAGTTAGAAAAGCAGGCGAAGGAACGAGAATCAACCGCTGAAGTTAATGAAGACGAACAGGAATTACCGTCAGTGGAAGAGTTTGTAAACATGGCTAATGAAATCGCGTGATGTTCGGAGTGTGATGTCGCTGATATGGAAGAGTGGTTGCACTGTGATAAGAATGAGCAAGGGTTCCAGATACAGACAAATGATGAAACCGCAGCGAATGCCATGGACGAACAGGATAATGAAGAGGACGACAATGAGACCGAAGGGGAAGAGGCACAAGACCAAAGTGTACCATCTCACAGCGAGGTGTTTTGTGTGCTTCCATAACGCCCTCAAGTGGATGGAACGGCAACCCGAATGCGACGGTGTACAACTTCTCGCCGTCCCGTGCCAGTGTGACCTTGCCGCACGGAAACGAGCTCCAACGTCGAGGCAACTTACTCTGATCGAGATGTTCAAGTGACAAGATATTGTAGAACTGTGTTTGTTCAACTTAATAAAGATTATTCTATGTGTGACAATTCATTTTTTTTTTATTACCAGTCTATATCCGATTATCCGAATTTTCGATTATCCGAATCAACCCCGGTCCCAATTAATTCGGATAATCGGCGTTCTACTGTAATCATCAAATTCCTTGAAAACGAAGGCGTACGCCCGGTTAAAATTGTTTAAAGGTTACGCAACTATTTTGATGAGTCTACCTTTTCACAATCCCGATTTTATGCCTGGCATTAAATTTTCCCCAAAGGTCGAAGAAAAATCAAAATTGAGACCCATGATCGCCATCCTCATACGAGCATCACGGATGAAAACACTCCTTCAGTCCACAACCTAATTGAAAGTATTAGGTGTTTCAATATCTCTGAAATTGCTTCTGAGCTGGAAATAAGCTGTAGATGTTTTCAAAAAATCATTAAAAAAATGTTCGTCTCGATATCTGCCGCCGGCTTCTTGAACGATTCACTGCCGAAGGGGAAGTGTTTTTAAACTGCATTGCAACCTGTGACGAAACGTGGTTTCATCACTATTTTTTTTAGAGCAAGCAGGCCAGCATGGAATGGCGAGGAAAAAGCGAGCAACCACCCATTAAGGCCAACACCCATTAGTCAGCAGGTAAAGTTTTGATTCGATTTCTTCTGGGTGACTATTGAACAATTCCTTTATAGTCCAGACTTTTGCAACTTTGGCATGTTTGGCCAATTCCAAAACCATTAGCACAACAGCGTTTGCTGCACATATATTTGTGCGCAACTGGCTTCATATCCGCCCCCTCTTTCTACGACGACCGTATTAAAAAGCTCCCAATTCAATTGAAAAAATGTATTACGAAGCTAGGTGACTACGTGGAAAAATACAAATTTGTTAAATATTTTATGTTTTACAAAAATAAAAACTTCGACGAAACGAAAAAAAGACAGCTACGAAAAGACAAAACAATTTATGAATTGTGATAATTTCTCAACATATGTAAATCCTGCTTCTTTTTTTCTCACATTTAAAGTGATGAAGATAAGGCACTCTTAGTCCACCAGCATTCCAACTAATTGAATTTGACTAACTAATTGAATTTCTACTCGACTGAATTTTGTCATTGAAAAATCAAAGATCTGATTTGATGGCCTTGAACGCAACCGAATAGTAGTTACTTGATTTTCCTCATATTTTTCTATTTCCGACATCTAAAGTCCTTGAAATTGAGCTGATTCAAGGATTTGTTCAATAAACCTATTCTCTAGGCACCGAAAAATCAAAATTATGCTAATGACAGTTTCCTTGAATAGTGAAAACCCTTAGTGATAATTTTTTCCGAAGTTTCATGATACAAAATAGATTTTCACATAATTTTTTAACCCACTTTTCTCAAACTTTTTCTATTACAAGTATTATAGATGTCACTCAGCCGCCACAAAATTATCGTTTCGAAAATCATACTATTGTTTCTTCACACCCTTATCATAGATCGAAGCGACTCCTATCCTACAATCGCTCTACGTTGAAACATAAAACCAATCGTTCGTTTTGTTTGCAATATGGCAAATGTAAACAAAAGCAGCCACTTCAATTTATGATAAAATATGATTCGAAACTTTCCAGCAGATTTCGCGACACTACCATGTCTTTATTTTCCAAATGAAATTCATTGTGGGCCTCAGTGGGCGC
Organism: Nemotelus nigrinus; assembly: GCA_947369275.1. Lineage (NCBI taxonomy): Eukaryota > Metazoa > Arthropoda > Insecta > Diptera > Stratiomyidae > Nemotelus > Nemotelus nigrinus. The sequence goes on along the minus strand of OX376374.1, from coordinate 22,879,977 downwards.
ACGTAACCTTCATGCAATTCCAACTACCGCGCCATACTTCTTATCGATTGTACCGATTCATGAATATCATAAATATACTTTGCGAGTCAAGTCAAAAGTTGCAAAAATTTTCCTCACACGCTCGAAGCTTATTCGATTTCAGCCAGAATAACGTGACTTCATACATTTAAGTCCCTATTCAAACGAGATTTTGCATGCAGCCTAGACTTTAAGCCGGGGACAGAGCCGATGCCGAGGCGAAAACTTTCCTTCAACAAGATACATGTAACGGATCAGCAGCACATCGGCATAGCCATCGAGATTTCGACGAGAGGTATTCGTTTTCTTTGTGCCTTCTGCTTCCTTTTCCGTTCTTCTTTTTTTTGCATCGAGGCCAAAGGACAAGGTCGCTCTGAATGAATTTCCTCCTCTCTGCTTCATAGCACTCATTCAGAATACGTAATCTTTGTCAGACGGAATTTTCCTGAGTGCATTTGAAACGTGCTTGATAGTTTTTCCTGTCGAGGGAAATTGTTGCATACAAGTGGCGAACAATGACGTGCAATGGGTTCGGGCTCGTTCAGAGTGAGGTCAGTTGCAACGATGATCTGGGTCAAAGGTTCTATGACAACTGCAATTATGTTGTGTCGCTTGTATAATGGAAGACATGTATTGTGTTCAATAGCTTCAGAATAATCACATTGGATGTAACGGTAACTCAAAGCCAAATAACTCATCCCATGAAACGATTCAGTGGCATAACTAAAATTAGAAATTTCAATTAAATTAAGTATTGTTTGTTGTTTTTTTGTACTGAGAGACTCTCAAGTAGCATTTACCTTAGATCTTATTGTAGCAAAACTTCTATCGAGAGCAAATATTCAAGATTTTTAGGAAAATTTGAGCTGAAGAGTCAAATCTCCGAAACAATGGCTTAAATAATTATAGTCGCGGAGGCCTTTACAATCGATTTCTATGTACCGATATTCATTCGCTTGTCACGCAGATCGTTTCCATTAATTTAACACAATACATTGTCACATTTCGCAATATTGCCGGGATTAGTGTGTCAAGGAATTTTCCACAATACGAATCGTTTTCCACAAAGGAAAATAGCGCGATTGTGTAGCTGAGAGATTGAATTCTTCCACCATTCCGATTTCGTTCAGGTATTCCATTCCTTAAATTGTCTACATCAGTGCTACCGTTGGGAGAGTAAATAAGCTTTGTTCATGTACGGATACAACTAGTTAAGATGCGGAGGAAGTATTTGCCGTCACTTATTGGTAATTAATGGACTTTTTGTGAGATGAGAGAGATTTATTGATGAATCGCAGTATTGTGGCCATTTTAAATAGAAACAATCATAAGAATGAGATGGAAAAAATGGCATCTGATGAACGGAGTCATTGACCGCCGTAAATGAAAGCGAGGGGATACTCTGGGAATTGTGATAGGATTATTTCATTGTTCTTTTTCTTTTTAAAAACGTGTACGAGATTATTGGCAAATACTGATAAATTTTGACTCAGAAGGAAATATGATATCTAAATAAGTTGGGTAATAAAACAGACGTTGCTTTCTAGATGATTAATTCTTTTCATATTTGAAAGATACATATCAATGGGAATTTATTTCTTTTTCACAACGGGGAATCGATCTCATAGTCCTCAAGGGAGGACCTCAGAGAGAAGGCAAAGGCTCGAAGATATACTCCAGTTGAATAAGATGAAAAGAGCGGCGCGCAAAGATGATGAAAGAAATTTAGCCAGGATTTTTGGAATACCGTCGGAACCACAACGGTATTGACATCGCTATCAAAAGTTCAATTTATGAAGGGCTTACTTGAAACGAATGTAATTCAAGAGAAGATGTGGAACTTATATGTGGAGAGAAGATAATGGAAGGAGGAGGGCATTATTCTGAGACGAAAGAGCAAAAGTCAGAAGCAAAAACATCCCATATTATTTCATGTCGAGTGAAGGCAGCTGCATCACCCAATTGCATACTATTGAAAATGCTTGGAGAGTATTTTAAGGACACTACTGCCACAGGATTGCCCAGATTTCAAAATCACTTCTATCAGCTCGGTTCTTACTTAAGAATAATATATTAAGTGTATTCCATATAAATCTATTTATCCAACCGTGAGTTCTCGTGAACCGAAGTTTTGAGCGCTAAAAATAGGAGTAATTTGGTGATTTGTTGCCGTTCTTGTTCAACACGGAATTTCAAAAACTCTTATTTGACAGGGTGAACATAGGATAAAATTCATCAATAATTCTCAACAAAAACAAAATCAAAAAGATCAATGATTTGAAGGATTTTTTTCCACGCCGGACGCAGCTGCAGCGTTGCCCACACAATGCTATTTGGTCTAGTCATCTATAGTTTGAGTCAACGTCAATATGCTCTGCAAATTTTGCGATGGTTCAATGTTTCTATCAAAAGCTATAACAAGTTATAGCTAGAAAACTTGCCTACTTTTGGGCACTGAATGCTTACATAGGGTTTAAAATTTTCAATTCTTCATCATAACCAAACATAACATATTATGAGTTTTGAGTTTGCATTGAAATATAGGGTTATTACAACAAAATTCACTGAAACCACCGAAAGAACCAAAGATATCTTTGGATTTTTTTCTCATATAAATACATGTCCTGTGAAAATTTCAGCTCAATCGGGCCAGCCACAGTGTAAAATTATAAACGCATTCACTGCTGTTCCGACCACTCTAGTTATACCAAAGAGTCAACTTGAGAATAAATTCATCATCGATCAGAACTTTGTTTTCAACTCTTGGATAGTCTCAGCAATATTATGCCTTCGGTATTTCAACTCATAAGTTTGCGTAGCCTATGAAATAAGGCACTAAAACCTGGCAATTCTTGGTTTAAATACATGTATTAACGGGAGACCACACACCAATCTTAATCAGCTCTGATTAAGTACTTCAGCCAAAGAAGAGGCAATGTCAGCTGTGAAACTCATAAAAGTTCGAATATAAAAATGAAGTATCTAATGCCTCTACTCTCCAAGAACTCAAATATGATGAAGCGAGGCACAAAAACTTCACTAGCATCAATTGTCTCCGCGACAGATCTAGGGCCAACAAGTCACCAAGGCAAGTGTTGCCATTCTTCTGGGCTTTCCTTGTCAGAATACAGTTTTTTCGCAAAGAATTATCTTCTGAATGCTCTTTCGTTTATGTAAGGCAGTATTCTGGTCTAAAGGCTCAGTTTTGAGGCGATTTTTGATATCTATATTTTGATCAGTTTTTTATTAACATTTTAAAAGTATAAAAATGTATTCAAAAAATAAAAAAACATTGATGTAGATACAGGCCAGCGAAGTGAAGGCTAAAAAAAACTTGTCTCATGGTTGACATGATTCCAACCTTTCTGGTGATCTGAAACATACATTTTTGGTGAATTCTGTAAAACGACGAATGTAGAATTGGTCTGACGTAGGCGATTTGAAAAAAAAATTTTTTTTCACAAAATGGCTTCCATGTAAAAAAAAAAGTCGTTTTTTTTGCCTCATTTTTTTCAACTTTGTGGAATTTTTAATAAATAGTAGAAAGAAAAAATTCAAAAATCCCTACGTCAGACCAAATCGAATAGTGTTAAAAGGGTTTGTGCAAAATGTCATGTCAATCGGTCCATTACAACTAGAGATATCATGTCAACCGTATCGAAAAAAGTTGTTTCGAAAAAAACGCGTTTGAGGCTTGGAGTCTCGTTTCGGGCAGTCTGAGTCGTTTAATGGTATGCTATATTTAGATTTTTTTAATCAGAGATCCCCGTCTCATGCAATATTCATTCTTCAAAATCAAAAGCGAGATTTTCGGTAGCTCTTTCAGCCATACGAGCAGTTCGAACTTCTTTAGAAGCTTGAGAAGCTCGGAGTGGTTAATTCGTTGTATATCGCGTTTCTTGGTTTAATTGGCGTGTCACAAAAATAACTGTAACTCCAAAAATAATTCGAATTTCCGAAAATTCTTTTAAAAGCTTATTCTTGAAGGTCTAAACTTTGAATATATGCAAACAAAAAAAATCGATTTGATCAAATTTCTAGACCAGAATACCCCCTTAATATAATACATAATTTCATTTGTTTTGCTTTGAGCCGCAAAAGCACCATCTGTATGTATTCTATATGAAGCTTCTGTAATTGTTTCCTATTTGGGGTTCAAAACACAACACCATCTAATGAGCTCTATTCCGCCTTGTAACTCTCCAATATGACATATTCCCAACTATGTGGTTTCGTAGTTTCTAGAATCTGAGCGATGCGAAAATTAAAATACATTCATCCACATGTTGATGATGTTCATTCAATTTTTCTTCTAATAGGTGCTAATGCCTACTAGTCTCCTAACAAGGACCAAGCGACAAGGTATCAGTGCGCGAATGAACTGTTCTACTTTGATGCACTATCTGAAGTTCATATTAATTGAAATGATGTTTCTATTCTATATTTATTCACATTGAGACCTTTTTTCATAGATTTCACAAATTTTGCTAAATATATTTGTTTATTCCATTTTTGTCAACTCTTTATTTATTTGTTTATTTATTTATTTAATGTCTACAACAACAGATCGAGTCCAATTACGCAATAGACAATGATAAATATCAGCAAAAATATCTACAAAACAAACAAGAGTATCATAATTCAATCCTAAATTTAAATAAACAATTAGCCAAGATGAACATGCATTAAACAGAATAAGTAATTACTTTATCTTTTAAGATGGTTTTGAAAAGCAACAAGGTTGATGGCAGGGAACCAAGTCTGAGTTCGTTATGCTGCCTAGGTAAACGTAGCAGCGGTGAATAGTAATATGTATCAGCCCGTGCAAACGGAACATTAAACGTTCAGGTTGATCTACATGACCGATCCAATACACGGATGGAAACCAGGTTGCAGAGGTCACATGGGACAAGTCGACGGCATAGTTTAAATAGAAGGCATTCATCGAAGAACAGTCTACGAGATTTTAGGGATGGAATTTGCAGGACGGTAAGTCTCGCACTATACCCACAGTAAGTCAAATTGAATTTGAAAAGCAGAGAGCGGGTGAACCTGTGTTGTACAGATCAACCGCATCAATTAAGTACTGAAAATGTGGGCACCATATTTGACAACAATATTCAAGGATACTGCGGACAAAAGAGCAAAACAGGTGTACACAGGTGGAGATATCTGTAAAATGCTTAAAAGATCTTAGTATAAAACCCGAGAGCCTGGACGCTTTGGCAGTTATATGCAATATGTGTTGGTCAAACAAGAGTTTAGTGTCGAAAATAACTCCCAGGTCTCTGAAACAGAATACAGCATCGAGAGAGGTACCAGAAACGCAATAAGAAAATACTAAAGGGTTTTACGCGTGAATGACATTTAGCGACATTTTAGGACATTCAAAGTAAGATAACTTGCACTACACCATTTGCCCAGAGTATACAGATCATTCAGTAGCAGAAAACAGTCTTCTATTGTATCGATTACTCTGAATATTTTAAGATCGCCGCGTAAAGAAGGGAGAAGGAGCCTAGGAGACCTGGAAGATCGTTAATGAAGATTAAGAACAACAAGGGGCCAAGTATCGATCCTTGCGGAACACCAGAGGTGAGATAGAAGGGAGCAGAGGAGCAGGAGTTCACAGTTACAATACAAGCACGTTCATAAATGTAAGAAGAAAACCAGGAAAGCAGCGGACCATAGAAATCATATTTGTCTTGTTCAAAGCATAAAAAACGATTTCTTTTACTTGCTTCAAAATGATTAATTGTATTCCAGTAAAAGAAAATTTACGGAAAGTTTTATTACATTTTTTTATTGCCAGAAAATGTACTCAAAAATTCTTGACAAACATACTTCATCAAATACAACTCCTAAAGATTGGTGTTGGTATTTTTCAGCATAAACAACAACAACAAAACACTTTAGCGAAAGAGAATAGAAGAAAAGTGCCGATTCCGCTTCATATTGAATATGACTGAAAAACTTGCCAAATTTATTTCTCTTTCGTATGACTGAATTACCGCATCAGACATGACAATCATATAAAAATTTAATTTCTAAGTGCAAAAATGGCCAAATTTACAGTAGTGGTTGGAAGCTACATGAACAATAAGTATTTGAGAGTGTTCAAAGCTTCAGAAATAGAAACAGATGATGCTTGTTTGCATTATAAGGTGTATCGTCAGTGCGGACGAGGAGGTTCAACTGCTAATTTCAGGGCATCCTTTTCCAGAATTTCAGTTCAGTTGATGACAGATTTGAAATCAATAGCCAAACACTACAGTTTCTGCCTTCGTTTACCATTCTGTATCGCTAAATGGAAAATAATACGAAAATTTATTTGTACTCTAAATAACAATTGTAAGGAATTTCATAGCGGAAATGATTGTTTCAAATACTTGCAACAAATAATAACGTAAAGTTTTTTTCAAGAAATATAAGAATGAAGCTATATAACGTAAAGTGTTCGGTCTTGGGATGAGAGTCAAGGAAAGAGGAAGAATGAAATAGTTCAAAAACATATTAAATTATTTTCATATTTAATCAATAATAAGCACTCTGCAAATACTTTAGCCAAAAAAAACTATAATATTTCATCAATTTAATTGAAACTATTTCGGAAACTTGCGCCACTTGACCTTCAATTTGCCAAAACTATTTGCTCGGTATCGTATGACCTTCGCATGTGAATATTATGACTGATGTTTTGGTGCCATTTAAAATGCTCGTAAACAGAATGTCAGCTCCCAAGAGCTCTCATTCAAGGCTAGCACCAAACTTTAGGGCTTTAAGTAATTAGTTAGTAATTAGTTAGTCCAAGGTGGGAGGTGAAATTTTGTCACTTGATGCCATCAAAAATAATAGTCATAATAAATTAGCACTATTTTTCTTAATTGATATACTAAATTTCCTACAATATTTATCTGATAAGTTATTGTTATCATCCTGCTACCATCAACGGTTACAGAAGAAACGGAAATTTTAAATGGAATGTGTTGCAACACCAACCTTTTGCTTAATTTTCTATTCATAAAGCTAAACAAAAAAAAAAATATCTGAAATGATCTAAACAAGCTCAAACACACTATAATGTTAAAATTATAAGTTATTCGCAAGAAAAGGATGTTTGCCTTAAGTTTAGAGGTTTTAATATAAAAACTAAAGAAATGGGCGAAACTTCTCCCAAGTCTTTGAATTCACGCTAAACGAATACCGATCATTCAATTTGAAACTGATATGACTGAAAATAAACTTTTTGCCCATAGCCACATACCCTCAAAATAATTCATTGAATTTGAATAGGGGGCATTTCACGTGAAGCGGACAACGAAAAAAAATCGAGGTTCTGGATTTCGTTCATATTGTGCATAATGGTACTTCTAGAAGATATGAATGTGGATGCAAAAGTTTTTGTTTCTATGAGGTATAGTTGCCGAGTTATGGGCTGCTGAATAATTGACGAAATTGATAAAAGGTTTTTTTGAAAGCGGATTCTGAGATTCAAAACAAAATCTAAAAAACATTAAACATAATGATTAGTATAGAAAATTAGCTGTTCTTTTTAATTTTGAAATTAGATTTGAAAGCCGGAAGTAAAAATTTGTGTGAAACCGGAAGTAACAATTTCAACTCGTTTTTTGAATAATTTGGACCAGGTTAATTTTATTTATTTTGGTAACGAAACAAAGCTTGAAGTATACTTATTTGATCATAAAAGTTTTAGAATGAGATGGCCAGTAGTTTAGGAGGTAGGTGAATTTCAATACATGCAAGTCGCATGGAACGTGCTACCGGGAGCTTGATTATGATAGCTAGTGAATGTGAAAGCAAATTATTTATAGTAAAACTGTTATATGGGGCATTTCACGTGAAGCGGACAACGAAAAAAAATCGAGGTTCTGGATTTCGTTCATATTGTGCATAATGGTACTTCTAGAAGATATGAATGTGGATGCACAAGTTTTTGTTTCTATGAGGTTTAGTTGCCGAGTTATGGGCTTCTGAATAATTGACAAAATTGATAAAAGGTTTTTTTGAAAGCGGATTCTGAGATTCAAAATAAAATCTAAAAAACATTAAACATAATGATTGGTATAGAAAATTAGCTGTTCTTTTTAATTTTGAAATTAGATTTGAAAAATAAATTTTTTTTCCTGTGTGAAACCGGAAATAGACACTTTAACTCGTAATTTGATTAATTTGGACCAGGTTAATTTTGTTTATTTTTATAACAAAATAAAGCTTAAAGTATACTTATTTTATCATAAAAGTTTTAGAATGGGATGGCCAGTAGTTTAGGAGGTGGGTGAATTTCAATACATAAAAGTCGCATGGAGCATGGTACCGGGAGCTTGATTATGATAGGTAGTGAGTGTGAAAGCAAAATATTTGTAGTAAAACTATTATATATCACTTGTGTCACTTATATATAGAAGATAAAATATTAAAAATTGCTAATGCTGATTTACTTAGTGAAAAAAAGGTACTTGTGTATGGAAAAATGAATTTATTTCACAATTTTTACAATTTTACTCTCGTTTCTTCAACTAGTTCTTTTTTTTAATAACTAGAGGTGTTTCTACGATTAGTTTTTCCCTGCAGATTCGACATAATTTATTTTCTGCTAATATTCTTGGAATTTTTCTTAGGTCATTAGCCTTCCGATGAAACTTCAAATCGAATGGGTTGAAACATCGATAGCCGAACGGAGACTTAATACACATAATAAAGACTCTTTAACTTATCAACGAAAGTAATAGTCATTGCAAACGTTGAACAGTAACTCGAAAAATAACGGAAAATTTGAATTGGCTTGGCGTCAAATATATTATATATGCGTCATATATTTTAATTGGGTTTTTATGGGAAAATAAAACATTTTTCAAATAAGAGATGGCGTTACTAATCACATTTCAAATCAGTTTTTGTTTTCGAGCCAACTAGTTGTCCTAAGGAAGCTCTCGGTACCACGCCCCATTCGACTTGTATATATTGAAATTTACCTACCTCCTAAACTACTGGCCATCCCATTCTAAAACTTTTATGATCAAATAAGTATAATTCAAGCTTTGTTTTGTTATCAAAATAAACAAAATTAACCTGGTCCAAATTATCCAAATTACGAGTTGAAGTGTCTACTTCCGGTTTCACATAGGAAAACAAAAATATTTTTTAAATCTAATTTCAAAATTAAAAAGAACAGCTAATTTTTTACACCAATCAATATGTTTACTGTTTTTTAAATTTTGTTTTGAATCTCAGAATCCGCTTTCAAAAAAACCTTTTATCAATTTCGTCAATTATTCAGAAGCGCATAACTCGGCAACTAAACCTCATAGAAACAAAAACTTGTGCATCCACATTCACATCTTCTAGAAGTACCATTATGCACAATATGAACGAAATCCAAAACCTCGATTTTTTTTCGTTGTCCGCTTCACGTGAAATGCCCCATAGGCTAAATCAGTGAAGGCGAATGAAATCAGTTTGTGAGCGGTGGCGTATTGAATGCAAAGAATACCAGAACGTGAACTAGGCTACTACACAAAACTTCTGTTTTTAGGTTATTCAAGTTTGCGACTTGTATTATTAGGGAAATGATTAATTATGATAAACTACTTGAAACGCTCCGTCTTAATGGACTTGGAGAACTAGCTGATGTTTTTGCTTGCTGCTCGAGAGTATTGTATCGAGACAATTTCAACTTTTTTGTTTAGGTGAAAGTTTAGGGGCAGGTTAACTATAAGAAATTTCTTGCGAAATTTAGTATGAAAACTTTTGAAGTTTATCATCAGGTGTATTAGTCTTTACATGTAGGTAATGATGGCTGGTTATATACATATGAGGTTACATAACTAAAAGCAAATATAAAACGAAACAAAATCTAAGCAGTCATTTATATCCAGCCATATTTTGGAAGAGAATTTTCGGAGGAGAGCTTTTGTAAATTTTGGCGTTTTTTTGTTGCCTGAAGCGAGGTTAGCTTAGAATAGTAACATTAATTACGCGAGCGATTGGACTGGTTTAACTTATCTTTGTCGTATAGTAGTTTCAGCAAAAGCTCGTGCGTTCACAATAGAGTGTCGGTATGAGGCAAATTACGTGAGCCGCTATAGACAACCGCTCCAATCGCTGACAATTCACACATTGAAAGTTGGATGAAATTTAAACATAAGTTTGAATTCTCTGTTACATTAAACAAAAATATGTTAAATCAGTATAACATATTATGATAATATTTTCATAACATTTTCTTATGAAAAAATGACTTCATAAACAGCAACTTCGCAGATACAAAATGCATGCTAACTAAATAAAAAGATGGATTATGAAACTGAATAACCACAAACTATTGAATATTTTTCAGATATTTTATTTTACCTCATTTTATACCAATGGATATTTAAATTTACAAAGTTTTAAATAGTATACCACTCAAAAGTGCTCCTTCCCCCGTTTACACTGTAACAGCCTTTTTCTGAAGTTTTCGTGCACTCTTCGAAGCATTCTGACAGAAATTTCTGCAATATTGGTCCGGATATTGTTCTTGAGGGCTTCCAGAGTTCTCGCGGTCATTGTAAACTTTAGATTTGAGGTATTCCCACAGGAAAAAAGTGCAAGGGGCCAAATCAGGAGAGAGCGCTGGCCAGTTCAGATCAGGAGAGTGCGCTCTTCTGAAAGAGATGAGGCGTCCGGGGATTCATGTTCTCAAAAAGTTCATAGCAATTCTTGCTATGTGAGATGTAGCCCACTCCTTCTGAAACCAGACGTCTTCCTGTTCAAACTCATCCAACTCAGGCAATGAAAAATCCTGGATCATAGTCATGTAACAAGCTGAATTGACCAAAACGGCACGGTTGTCTTTTTAAAAAAAAATAAGGGCCGATGATCCCGTTTCTTGAAAGGGCACACCATACTATAAGATCAATCAGCTAAGCTAGACTCTCTAAAACGCTCGGATGGTGATTTTACCAAGTCCAAAAAGGAGTCTTTGCAGACTTTACTTGGGACTCACTTCCCGGGAGCCCCGGTGATTGAGTCGCAGAAGGCAAATGCGCCTGTGACCGAAATCCCTGCTCTTCGCAGCAGTAGGAAGTGCTGGTACACAACTAGATCTGTGGTCACTAGTGAAAAGGTCAGGGATGCAATCATGTCTTTTGAGAATTTCAAATCGCCGGGCCTGGATGGTATCTATCCGGTTATGCTTAGGGAGGGAATTGACCACTTGGGGGCAGACCTGAGAGAAATCTTCTGGGCATGCCTTTCCTTGGGGTATGTTCCGTCACCTTGGCGAGAGGTTAAGGTAGTTTTTATACCTAAACCGGGGAGAGATGACTATTCCGATCCAAGGAACTTTAGACCCATCAGCTTAACTTCGTTTATGTTGAAATGCCTAGAGAGACTTGTCGAACGACACATACGTACTACGGCGCTTAGGTTTAACCCTTTGAATGATGAGCAACATGCGTACCAGCGACGAAAATCATGCGAGTCGGCCCTTCATTCTTTGGTGGCCAGAGTTGAGGGAGCGATCTCCAATGGTGAGTATGCGTTGGGGGTGTTTGTGGACATTGAAGGGGCCTTTGATTGCGCGCCCTTCGTGGAACTATGTGATGCTGCGAAAGTGCATGGCGTGGATGATGTCTTAGTTAGGTGGATTCATGCCATGCTGACGCAGAGATGGTTGCTGGCGGAAGCTGGATCCGATTGCTACTTAAGAACAGAGGCGACAAATGGATGCCCTCAAGGGGGCGTCCTATCACCGCTCCTGTGGAGTATGCTAGTCGACTCCCTGCTTAACGAACTGCAACAAGAAAGGCTGCACGCACAAGCTTATGCTGATGACGTGGCCGCACTGGCTGTCGGTAAAGATCTGAATGTGGTGTGTAGAAATACACAGCGTGCATTGGATCTGATTGGCAGCTGGTGTTCGAGGCACGGCTTAACAGTGAATCCTGGTAAGACGAAACTTGTTTTGTTTACCAGGAAAAGAAAACTGAGAGGACTAGTGCTTCCAATCATGAAGGGTGTAACACTTCAACTTTCAGATGAAGTCAAATATCTTGGAGTAATCTTAGACAAAAAACTTCTCTGGAAGAAACATGTGGAAGTGAAGCTTACTCGAGCTATAAAAGCTTTCGGGCAGTGTAAGAGAGCTTTTGCTACCACATGGGGTCTAAAGCCTCGTGTAGTGATGTGGATCTACACAGCAATAATTAGGCCGATGTTCACGTACGCATCGGTGGTGTGGTGGACTATCGTGAGGCTATTGTATGCTCGGAAAAAGTTAGCCACGCTGCAAAGGACGGTGTGCCTGGGTATCTGTGGTGCCATGAGCACTACTCCGGGTGCGGCCCTTGATGCGCTTCTCAATCTGCCTCCTCTCGACATTCAAGTTCAGAGTGTGGCGATGAGCTCTGCCCATAGACTAGCTCAGCTTGGCTTATGGGTAGGTGAGGACGATGTGGGGCACTGCTCTATTAGGAGGTCGATGTGTGAGATCTCTCCGATTCTCGCGATGCCTTCGGACGCTCGGGTGCCCTTCCTCGACTTCAGAAGAAGGTACGAAGTAATCCTCTTAAGCAGAAGTAGCTGGGATGATCCCGATCTGTGTACGAGGGGATATTCGGAGATCTTCTTCACGGACGGCTCGAGGTCAGATAGTAGATCTGGAGCTGGTGTCTATCTACATTCATCGAATGGCAGATGGGCTTTCTCTCTTGGAGAGCACGCTTCGGTTTTTCAAGCAGAAATGTTTGCTATCCTGAGAGCTGCCTGTTGGGCAATTGAGGAAAGATGGAGGGGAAAGAGCATTGCTATTTGCAGTGACAGTCAAGCTGCACTGATGGCGCTGCGTAGACCCCTGACAAACTCGAAAATTGTCCAAGAGTGCAGAGCACGATTGAACTCTGTCGCCAGATTCAATAGGGTGCATCTGCTCTGGGTACCAGGGCACTGTGGTGTTGAGGGGAATGAAATTGCTGACGTCATTGCGAAGCAAGGTTCGGAACTTCCGCTACGGGGCCCTGAACCCGCCTTGGGTGTGCCGACCGCATCTGCACCTGCCATTATTCGCAAGTGGGTAGATGATGCTCACAAAGATAGATGGACGGCTGCCGGTGTGGCCAGGCACACGAAGGTATTCCTTTCAGAACCCAACCATGTGACTGCGGGATTCTTGCTCAATAAGAGCAGGAAAGTTTGCAGGGCCATGGTAGGTATTCTGACTGGACACAACTGCCTAGGAGGACATATGTACCGAATAGGTGTTGTACAGGATGACCTCTGTTCATCCTGTCTAGAAGAGGCTGACTCTGCGGAGCATTTCCTCTGTGAATGCCCAGCGTTTGCACGTCTCAGATATCAATGCTTTGGCTGGGATGTTGCACGCATGCAGACGATAGCCTCTTTTCCCCTATCAGTGATCCTAGACTTTATCAAGAGGTCTGGGAAACTATGGTAGGCAGGGGGTAATGAGTACAATGGGTCCTTTGGCCTGAGTGCTTAGAGGCGCCAATGCGCCTCTCCCCCAACTCACACACACACACACACACACACACTGTAAGCCTGTTGGAGCGCACTACAATAGTGCATGTTTTGTTTACTGACACACCCACTGAGGTGGAAATGTGCCTCATCCGAAAAGAAAATGATGGCGTTTCCCGGGAGCGCAGCAAGCATGATTTCACAAGCAAGCTGTCTAGCTTCATAATCACGAGGCAGCAATTTCTGGATGACTACAATTTTGTAAGGATGCATATGAAAATGTTTCTTAATTATTCAATGAATGGAACGCCTCGAAATGCCAAAATTTCTTGACTGTCCGTATTGAACGCCGGGGAGACTGTTCAGTGGCGGCCCGAACCCTTTCAATGTTTTCTGGGGTAGTGGCGTTACTCTAATGCACCCTTTTGATTGACGACACATTTCCAGTAGTCTCAAATGCATTCACCCACGAAACAATGCGATTTTGATCGGAAACACGGCCGCGGTGGGCAATTTTGAACCCTAAACGAAAGGCACGCTGTACGCGGATAACTGAATGGGCCTATTCAAAATAGGCTTTTACTCAAAACGTACGATGGTGCACAAACCATTCCATGCTGGCGACTGAAACGACTGAGTGGGGACACAACACAAACCTCCCATTCTCCCCACTCGCCATGCCCACTCCCCACCTCACAAGTCTGATACAAGAGGAATGCCCCCACTCTTAAATCCATCTGTCTGTGACGCTCCGCCCTGTATTAAAGCAGGCAAAAGCTTTAGTTATTTTAGTAGCTTAGATGCTTGTTTTATTTGCCATGTTTTAGTCATGTTTTAATCAAATAAAACTAGAAAACTTTGTGATTGATGCTAAAATTTACTTAAAACCAAATAAATTTATTTTTTATTTAATAAAAAAATTTAATTAGTAATTTGACATATTTGACAACGAGAGGTCCAAATTTCGACAACTCTAACCATTAATTGGGTCCGTATCCCGCCAACAACGCCGTGAATGTTGTCTTCCGAACGGTCAAGCGTCTCGGGTTTCTTGGCGTAAACGAGTGATTTGATGTATACCCACAAGAAATAGTCCAGCGGTGTTAAATCACCAGATCCTGCAGGCCAGTTCACATGTCCAAAACGAGAAATTATGCACTCATCACAGGCTTCTTTCAATAAGTCCATGGCTGCATGAACTGTATGGCATGTTGTGCCGTCCTGTTGAAACCAGCGATCCACTGCGTTACGGCGAGTCAATTCCGGAACGAGAAAGTTATTGATCATGACTCTATAGCGGTCACCATTGACTATAATGCTATTCGCAGCAGCATTTTTGAAAACATATGGACCAATTATTCCGTCAAAACAATGGAATTTTAATTTTTACCTTTTGCGGTGACCAAAATTGTGTCAAACTGGATCATCTGAAACAAAAAATAGCGAGGGACTTAGTTAAATAACAGTATAAACTAGTGTTTGATCGAAGGATTTAAAACAATATCCATTTATAATAATAAATAAAACACATCAAACAGTGACTTTCTCCAGATGTATCGGTGTTTGGGCAACCACCTGTGGTTGTTCATCACTCGAAATGCGGCAGTTATGTTATTGACGTAGCCATTCGACCAGAAATGAGCCTCATTGCCAAACAAAATTTTCTTTTTCGGGCTCTGCAGCAATTTGTTCTTGGGCCCATACACCGAATCTACGCCGTGCCCGGTGGTTGTTCGGCTTCAACTCCTGCACGAGTTGGATTTCGCAAGCCTGCAAACCAAGATCCTTCCGTAAAATCATCCATAATGTGGATGAGCACAGGTTTAATTACTGAGCACGATGTCGAATAGACTCACTTGGGACTCCATCGATATTGCGCTCTACAGCTGTTATTATTTCTTCATCATGCACTGTACGACGTCTGGATGAATGCGTATTGTCAGTGAGGGTAAACGTGGCGCGGAAACGATCCATGGTTAATCCAAACTGGTTCCAGATCTAGATTAAAGACACGTGTGATCAAGGTTCTCACGTCACAAAAGCCCCAATCAAATTGTCTCCTAAAATTTATTAAATAAGGCCTATTTTTCGTTGAATATTTTTAGCATGTCCAATGCAAATGTTTTTGATTTGTTTAACTCTAGTGGAAATTTGTTATTTTATTTGTGTACGCCTTGTTTGGTTAAAAATAAATAAACCTGGTAGCCATCATTTTCCACTGCCGGTAACTATACACGTCAGGAACTACATTCAATGCCAGCAGAGCATGATCCATCGATACATATCGTGTAAAATTGGCTTTGAAAGATTTAGCGCTGCAATTATCACAGTTTTTATGAACTTGATCCAGCACGCATTTTTTTCTGCTTTTATCACATCAACTAATCTTTGCATACACACCCACCTGTATGGCTTACAAATGTAAAGGTTGCTCACGGTAAAAGTCATGGGTGCTGTGGATGATAAAAATGATCCTCGTCTGAAATATTTGCAGTCCATTTCATCTGCTGAAAAAAAACTAAAATTGCAATACGCAATTACTTCTCATTAACTGAATCCTGCTTTACGCATATCTACTATAGCATATCTGAGCCCCTACTTTGGTTATTAAGAAGATTAGAAAGATTGTACTTGCTATGGCTCCCTCCGTGGGTCCTCATGTTTTCCTTATGTCCTTCCTCCGATGTACCTCAAGGATCTATCGTTAGTTCTTGCTCTTTAATACTTTAGCTAATCACATTCTTTATATGTTTGCTTCGCCTTATCTAACGTTCGCCGAGAAACTTAAATAATTTGGTTTTTGTTTATGATAATGCCAAAGCTCAGGAGATTGCCCTTTGAAGCGATTGCTTAGCAATGGCGGTAGGGAGACACATATGGGAGAAGCCTATAACAATTATTCCATTATTCTTTTTTTTAGAGCCACATTTGTTTCTTATTTTCTAGCGCTAGTGTCATGTCTAGTCGCTACTAAAGCTTTAATGTGGCACTTAATTAAGGGGTTACCCCCACTTGTAGCGCAATAAAATAGGTCATTTTCATGATTTTTTTTTTAAAAACTACGAAATGTTTTTAAACGACTGTTATATTTTCTTAAAGTACATACTTTGAACACCTTTCAGTAATTTTTTTATTGAAAAATATTCCATGATTTAATTACAAATGACCGTCAAAACAATGGAATTTTAATTTTCACCTTTTGCGGTGACCAAAATTGTGTCGAACTGGATCATCTGAAACAAAAAATAGTGAGGGACTTAGTTAAATAACAGTATAAACTAGTGTTTGATCGAAGGATTTAAAACAATATCCATTTTTCACAAAATGGCGGACAGTCAAAGTTAATATTTCGATTTTCACTTAAAAAAATGGTCGTCTTTTGGCTATAAAACGGCCATTTTTTATTTAAAAAAAAAATCGAACGATCAAACACTACATTTTTATGTATTAAATAAGCCTGCTAAGTTTCAAAAAGATCGGTTCAGTAGTTTTCGAGTAATTTTGGTCACCGACTTCAAAGATGTCATTTCGAGAAAAACGCGTTTATAAGTATAAGTAACGGTTGTATACGCAACAGTTTCTTCTCTTTCAACGATCATATCTCGGTTAATTATGTTTGGATCGACTTGAAATTTGAAGGACGTATTCTTAGATAGTTATACTTTAAAAAAATGCAACAAAAAAAAAACGAAAAACTTAAAAGTTACAAGTGGGGGTAACCCCTTAATGGAGCGCTGGTATTATGCCCAGTCGCCGACTGTTAAGACAGCACAAGACGAACAAATACAGCCATGGGCACGGCGGGGTTCGAACCCGCGGGCAGTAGATCGCTGCTTCGGACTGACGCGTTAGCGAGCTAAGCTACCGACCCCATAGTTCTTTATATTGTTCTTGTTTTTACATGTCTCCATATGTTTTTCCATGTCTTTAACATTGAAATCTCGTGATTTTGAGTTGCTTTGCACAATTGTGACATCACTCTTTCAGTTTGGGATCATTTTACTAACCTCGATGGTACATTCAATCTTTGACATTGACACTCGCACCATCACTCCGATGGCTTTTCGAACACGTATCCACCGTAAATTTTTTGACACTTCCACATGCGTACTTCTTTATCATTCCTTTGCTCGCTCTGTCTTTAAATAATTAAGGGTCGAAGTGTGAGGTCTTAGATTCTGTTATTTGTTAGAGGCTGTTGATTCTGGCCAGAGAAGAAATATAGCCCACCATATTGTTCTTACAGTGAACTTTTGTCAATCTTGAATGTTCCTCAACTATATCGGCTTAAAATTCACCTTGATAAATGTTTTTCATTGAAAGTTTCTTGTGGCTAATTATATTTACCTTTGGCGTGCTTTGCTTATAAAGATGCTTAAAAGATGTTTGATGTACCTTATGCGCGTAAAACAGTTTATTTTCACTCGTTCATTTTGCGTTTACTTGAGGGCTGAAAATAATCTTCATCTTGGATCTCTCCTCCAGTCAGTTGATACTGTCACAAGTAAACTTCATAATGCACTTTTTTACCTAATTATTTGTATTAAAGACACATTTACTTTTTATTGTAATTCAGTTTTGTTTTTATCTTCTTATTTCGTATTTTAATTTAACGTATTTAAATTTATACTCCTGGTGTAATTAGGCATCTAGCTTGAGTTTGTCGGAAATAATCCAATAAATAAACTTGACTCACTATGAAAGCAAAACTGTTCACTGTTGCGTAAGAGCTATAAAAAAAATTGCCACATACCCAGCTAAAATTATAAATCTATAGTCTCAAAAAGGGACAAGTTTTATGGCGCTAAAATGTAAAAAATAAAAATTTCCAGTTTAGAACTTCTGATTATACCAACGAAAACTCTGTACAAGTGTGTTGACTAACGTATCAAATTAACAGCCTTTCATCAAACTACTTACATTTAATTTCAATCCAAACAAGTTTCTGTCCCTTTTATGACACCGAAAACTATCAAATAGAAACGACCGTCCCAGCATTGAAATTTAATTCGCCGTTCATTCACTCGAAGGATGTTGAATTTACGACTCAGTTTCGCAGTCATAAGTCACACGAGCTTTGCATTTCTCATGGATAACAATGAACTATGTTGCGAAAAGATATGACATGTTTCATCGCAACACAAATGTCGAAGGGACAAGCTACCAAATAAATGTGACGTGAATATGAAAAACCATATTTGTTTGTATGAACCCAAACAGTCAGCTAGCTCAGATGTTTCTGTTTTTTGCGTTACGTGATAGAAATGGCTTTTACAGTTCAGAATAGGATGAGAAAGAGTTGGTATTGTTTTGCCCTTCTTGAATCATGATTATTTAAAGTACTTTCTGGACTGCATTTAAAGTTTAGTTCTTTTGGATTGCTTCTTACACTTGCAGTACACTATCGGTTCCGTTGTATACATCATCAAATTTCTACCAAGGGAGCAATTGAAATTTTCTTTGATTTGCAGATAAATTTTTAAGTGAATGTATCTTATTTATGTACTTATATATGTGTATAAATGAATTATTACCCATGCATGTGCAAAAAACAAAAAAAAACAGAACAAACCATTTTAATATCCATCCAAACAGCACACGAAAAAAACCCCATGTTACTTACCTCCAAGTTCATCTTTCTACTTTAATTAAAACATACAAAATTTAACATAAGCTTTGTGACCACATTGATAACTTTAAATCCAGTTTCTCGACAACAATCCGATGTTCCGCACATTTTAACGATTTTCCTTTTTCCAAATCTCTGAAAATATACAACTTTTTATCCACATAGATCCTTACGTAACAAGCAGCTAACTCAAACGATCCACAGTCATACGAGCTTCCTATTTAGATACGTTACATAGATCTGCAACAATCCGTAAAAGCTTTCACTGAGCCTTCCATTATCCATGTGCTACATTGTCCTCACCATCATACACACACACACGCATCCCTAAAAGTGATGTGATGAAGTGAAATGGCTGTTGACTACAGCTTGCATATACTGGGACTCGTAGTAAGCTGTGTGGCTGTAGCAGTGTGGCAAGGGAACGGATTAATTGATGTGCCTGGCTACCCATTATTTAGCTCCCTTGATTCGAATCAGGCTTTTGTGAATTAGATTAAATGGGAATATGATAAATGGAAGCGAATATCTTGGTCTTTATTAGGTAACGATCTAATATCTGCGGCGGATCGCATTAATTATAGCCTATAGACAATTGTCAGCCTGGCGTGTTAGGTATGATAGTGGTGAACCGTGAAAATAGTTTTGTAAGTTTCTGGTAAGGATTTCGTTGGGTCAATTTCATATTCTGTAGTTTTGATTGAGTTTCTGGTTTTCGAGGAGTGGTTTTCTGGCCAATGATTATCCAATCCACATTAAAATTTAGTCAACCGACTCATAGTCGTAACTTAATCATAGATTTATTTTGACAAGGAAACATAGAACAGAGCAACGAAATATTAGAGAAGAGTTTGAAAATTTAAATTCCATGTTAAACGTCTGGAAAAATAAGAAATATGTTAAACGTCTGGGAAAAATAAAAAAAAATATTGATCATGTTGAAAAAAAAATATTTCAATTTGATTAATACATCCTCCAAACAAATACGCATCTCACTGAGCTTAGTCACATGCAAGCCATTTTATAGCGGTCACAGCGATTGCTCTCATTTTCAAATATGATTTAATCGTTTAAATTTTTATTAGCTGTATGAATTTCCAAGTATTGGTTGCTAAGACGACACAGTGCAGAAATTCGAAAATAGCGCCAAGCATTGCCTAAAAGTCAACGCAAAAAAAAACAATCAAACCGAAGTTACAATATCTCTAATGCACAATTTTTATGAGTCTCAAATTTCAAAATTGTTCGATGTGCTTCATTAGCTCAGTGTTAAAAGAATAAATACTCGACCACTGTATACGATCTTAGTATTTAAGCGGAATATTTACTCGAAATCAGTAAGAATATGATTCTCGAAACGCAAACACTTTTCACTGGTATGCTTCTCAGTATAGTTATGCAGCAAAAAATTAAAAAGTTTCGAATTGCATAATTACTTTCAAATAATACAGGGTGTTTTTTTAGGGGCGTAGAATTTTGAAATGTTATAAAATATGGATAAATAGTTTTGATTGTCATGAAATTGGTTTTATTGGAAAGATGATTCTCTGCCATTTTTATTTGAATATGATTTCGGGCATGTGAACGCCACGACTGGCGCGGAGTAAGTCCAAACGAGAGGTCCAATTTTCGCCTACTCTAACCAATAATTGGGGCCGTATCCCACCAATAAAGCGGCAAATGTTGTCTTCCAAATGATCAAGTGTTTTGGGTTTGTCGGCGTAGTCGAGTTATTTGACGTATCCCCACAAGAAATAGTCCAGTGATGATAAATCACAAGATCTTGCAGGCCAGTTCACAGGTCCAACACGAGAAATTATGCGGTCATCAAATGATTCTTTTAATAAGTCGATGGTTGCACGAGCTGTATGGCATGTCGCATCATGTTGTTGAAACCAGAAGTCTCTTGTACTACGGCAAGTCAATTTCGGAACGGGAAAGTCCACGATCATGGCTCTATAGCGGTCACCATTGACTGTAATGTTATTCCAAGCAGTATTTTTCAAGACATATGGACCAATTATTCCACCGGCCCCTTAAACCCACCAAACAGTTACTTTCTCCGGACGTAATGGTATTTAAACAACCGCTTGTGGCTGCTTTTCACTTCAAATGCGGCAGTTTTGTTTATTGACGTAGCCGTTCAACCAGAAATGAGCCTCATCGCTAAACAAAATGTTCTTATGAAATTCGGGATCTGCAGCAATTTGTTCTTGGGCCCATACACTGAATCTACGCCAAGCCCGGTGGTCGTTTGGCTTCAATTCTTGCACGAGTTGGGTTTTGTAAGCCCGCAAGCCAAGATCCTTCCGTAAAATCTTCCATAATGTAGATGAGCACAAGTTTAATTGTTGAGCACAATGTCGAATGGACTCAAGTGAGTTTTCATCGATACTATGCTCTACAGCTGTTATGGTTTCTTCATTACGCTTTGTAAGACGTTTAGATGGATGCGTATTATCAGTGAGAGTAATTGTAATGCAGAAACGATCCATGGTTAATCGAATTAATTGCTGTGATGGACGATTATGTCGGCCATAAAATTGACGGAGTGCGCGATGAGTTTCTCGAACAGATCCATTTTTTTTCGAAATAAATCTGTACAATTTGCTGAAGTTGCTCAACGGTTTACCAATTCATGATAAAATGGCAAACCAAACTCAACCATAAAACGCATGACAGCTGTCACACCATACGTAGCATTAAAAAGTGTTGCCAACTTAGAGTTCCAAAAATAACACCGTGTACTACCGGTAATGGAAAAATAATTGTGTGCGAAAACAAAGTTCCAGAAAAGTTCAGGAAAATTTAAACTTAAGCGCGATTCGCCAATAAGTAGAAAAATACATCGAATGACAAATGAAGTTTGTTGCAATTTCACTATTATCAATAACCAATTGTTCAATTCGCCAGTATAGCTTACCAATCAGTTTACAGAACTGAAAAATGTCTGACTGATTCAAATCAGTCCAAAAGCAATAAATTAATTAAGAAAAAAAAAAACTAATAATGTAGCTAATTTTTCAGAAACTTTTTAATGACTAATATGTCAGTGGATTATTTGGCCAAAGCTCAGATTTAATGGCCATTGAATCATTTTGGGGAAATAAGCTGCTGTTGGTTTTGCAAATTAATGAAAATTAACAGTGGTTTTGCTGTTTTTTGCATTTTAAAGTACTGCAAATCAAAATTACATAAAAACAAATAAAATTACCTAAACGAAAAAATTAATATAAAATATTTGTTGCTTTATATTTGTATTTTATTCCTTGATATATTTTGCCAGTATTGCAACATAATATTGAGCAAGAAGTAGTCAAAGCGGTCTATGAGGAATATCAAATCACGAAACCATTCAAAAAATTAAAGAAATAGAATAATTTCAAAAAATAGGAAAATAAGTAATTTTGAAGAATTTACTCAAAAACAAGAAAATACTACACAATATGTGAAACTTTCTCTACTTGTAAAACAAAGTTACCAAACTGGTTTATATCACATTTTTGACAGGGTTTAAACAAAACTGCAGTATTAAGCAGCTCATGCTACTTTTTTATGTCACTATTTTATTTAAATTGTGCGGTCGCTTTATGAATGGCATTCATTTTTAAATTTGTTAAATTTTTGAGACAATTTGTGTGACAAAAATGGCAATTAAATGATGGACTATTACCATCTTATATATGATAGTATATATGATAGTTGATATTTTCTATTGAATTGAAAAACAAACTTAGCTTCATAATTAGAATATGAGTACGAAGAAGTGATTTTGCAACAATTCAACTATAAAAAATCTGAAACGAGACTCATTCAATTCACCATCTTTCATTTTGTAGCATAAGCAATGATTATTCGCTTACTAAGCACATGACTTGATGGTTTAATTTTACTAGTTTTTATATGAAAACAAAGAATTGATTGTTATGAGGATATTGCGCCGAAATTTGAAGCTGAATGTAATGGCGCCCAGCGTGGGCTGAAATTCTACACGAATATCAAAGACGTTGTTAAAAATACATCAACAGTTTACTTTTCATTTGTATTAGATTCTCATCATACTAAAAATACATCAACAGATTACTTTCATATTTTGTATTATATTCTCAAAGTTTCACACACAAACTCTCGCTTGCATTATACTCTTTAAATTTGAATTAATATTAGTGGATAAAGCTTGTAACTGGTTTTCTGGAATGTAAAGTTAATTTACCAGAGTTCTAATTTGTCCGTCGACCAGCAAACAGGTTCGCGAAGCAGTTTATTTAATAAAGAAGTTTAGAATTCGTTATTGAAAATTGTGTTTTCATTTTTACCGTCGTCCTCAACATTTTATGGTCCTTCGAACCGGATCTCGGTAAACGTTTAAAGAATAAACTCGAATACTCAGTTTTCCCTACAATTACGAATAACGCTGCTCTGCTCTAAAACCTCGTGTTTGCAATGTCTTCACCGATCGATTTGGACGTAACTCAATCAACAAGAATGGAATTTCTAAAAAACCAAAGAAAAGGAATAAAAGGTAGGATTACTTATTTTCGGAATCAGTTGGAGAAACGGCGTTCAGTTATACCAGAAAGTGAGCTGCATTCAATTCATAATCGATTGCCAGCATTGTACCAAAAATTTGACAATGTGCAATCTGAGCTGGAAGAAATAGACGAAGCTCAACTCGATCCAGAAATTCGTGAGTCATTTGAAGACGATTATGGAAATTTAGAATCATTCATTCTAGAGCTCATCTCAATAAGGCAAAAACCAAGTGTGCAAGCATTAGATAATTCTATCGGTGTTCAAAACGTGAACGTCCCTTCTGTTTCGATAAAATTACCTGATATAAACCTGCCACAGTTTAACGGTGAATTTCACTCTTGGCTGAATTTTCGTGACGTGTTTTGTGATCTCATACACAACAACGCTTCACTCACGAACACTACTAAGTTCCACTACTTACTCTCCTGTCTACATGGAGGAAAGGCTAAAAAATATGTAGATACTCTACCGGTGACGTCTGAAAATTATCCAATTGCTTGGGAAAAGCTCTGTGACCAATTTGACAACGAAACGCGAATCGCTAAGTTATACATGCACAACTTGTACTCTGTCGCTAAAGTTACTGACAATTCAGCGTCCTCGCTACTTGATTTTATTGATCACGTAAAAATTCAGCTACACGCTCTTAAAGCACTGAAGCAACCCGTAGAAAACTGGGGTTTAATATTGAATCATCATCTGTTTCTTAAGCTGGATAGCTCCTCGCAGCGGGAACTTGAGTCAAAGACACCAGTCGATCGAATAATGACGACAGATGAGTTTCTCAAAATTCTTTCCGAAAGAGCTCGAGTGCTACAAGCCCTATCAGTAAGCCGAAAGCAAGTAGAAGCCAAACCCAGTGTCGGCAAGAAAGCATTCACATATCCCCAGTGCAACATGGTCGTCAAACCTTCATTATGTGCTATATGCAACAAAGACCATTCAATATTCAAATGCAATGAATTCAGTGCACTTTCGGTACAGGAACGAATAAAACAAATTCATAAGCTAAAATTATGCGACAACTGCTTGAAACCGCGTCATGCTTTCAACGGTCCTTGTCCGTACGGCTCGTGCAGGGTATGTCACAAAAAACATCACACACTTTTGCATGTATATGCTCCAATACGAGAAATTCATTCCCCATCCGAAACTGTTGCCACAAACACCTGTGCGGATTTGAATGTCCGGCTTTCAGAAGTTCTGCTTCCAACAGCGATAATAGACGCTTTTGATGCATCTGGGAACAAATACAAGTGTAGAGCATTACTCGACACTGGTTCGCAAACAAGTTTCATGACCGAGAGAATGTGTCAGATGTTGTCTTTGCATAGAAAAACTGCCGGTGTCACAGTGGCTGGTGTGGGTGAGAAGCTGAACTATGTGCGACACAAGACAGTGGTCAAAGTTCAGTCACGCTTCGGAAGCTTTAGCCTAGAACTAATGTGCTTAGTTGTTCCTAAAATAACCGGCAATATACCTGCTCAAAGCATTCAAGTAGATTTATCTCATATGCCAGAAAAATATGCAAACAAACTTGCGGATCCCAATTTCAACAAATCCAGCCAAATTGATATATTAATTGGAGCGGAACATTACTTCGACATTGTTTGTGGGGATTGTAAGAATCTGAGCAATAGTTTGCCGTCGATCCAGGAAAGCGAATTCGGCTATCTTTGCACTGGGAAGCTGAATGGATCATTACCTCGCGTTATTCAAGTCAATTCATCAGTTGTTACGCTCGAGCAATTAACCGAACAGGTACGCAAGTTTTGGGAGCTAGAGGCGATTGAATCCAAACAAGCGTCATCATTAGAAGAAAGTGAATGCGAAGAAAACTTTGTGCGAACAACAATGCGCGAAGCAAGTGGTCGCTATATTGTAAAGTTGCCCACGCGTGACACGATTTCGAAATTAGGTGAATCTAAATCAACTGCTCTGCAGTACTTCTACCGCCTAGAACGATCATTATCGAAAGATGCCTCATACAAATCGGAATATTCAAAATTTATGCGCGAGTACTTAGATCTGCAGCACATGCGTTGTGTAAAAATTGAAGCTCCTGACTTTTCAGAAGCAAATTTAGAGTATTACTTGCCTCATCATGGAGTCCGAAAGCCTACGTCATCCACAACCAAGCTTCGTGTTGTTTTTAATGGTTC
Organism: Nemotelus nigrinus; assembly: GCA_947369275.1. NCBI lineage: Eukaryota > Metazoa > Arthropoda > Insecta > Diptera > Stratiomyidae > Nemotelus > Nemotelus nigrinus. Next base: position 22,854,159 of record OX376374.1, on the reverse strand, counting down.
TTTTCGCACGTCTAGTAATCTCTCACTGAATGATGTGCTTAAGGTAGGACCAGTTATTCAACAAGACCTGATTGACATTTTGATTCGCTTTCGAAAGCATCAATATGCATTTTCTGCTGACATCGAAAAAATGTACAGACAAGTACAGATCAGTGATGATCAAAGAAAATTGCAACGGATTCTTTGGAGATTCGATGAGTCTGAGCCAGTCTCTATTTATGAACTAAACACGGTCACATACGGAACTGCTTCCGCTGCATTCCTCGCGACTCGGGCGCTGCAACAGCTTACATACGACGAAGCTCTCGATTTTCCATTAGCATCAAAGGTTGCTCGTTCAGATTTCTACGTCGATGACTTGATCTCGGGCCACTACGACTTATATGCTGCAAGTCAATTGCAGCGAGATCTCATTCAAATGTTACGGCGTGGTGGATTTGAACTTCGGAAGTGGACATCTAATCACAAAAAATTAGTTTCTGATCTGCCAGAAACTCTCAAAGGTGCTTCTCATACAACCGCCTTGGGAATAAGTTGGAATTCTCACACAGACAAAATTGGTATCATAAAAGAAAAGCCTTTAAGACACAAGTCACCTACAAAAAGAGCTATGCTATCAACAATTTCATCATTATATGACCCGTTAGGATTATATGCTCCAGTCATATTCAAGGCAAAACATATGCTACAATCAGTGTGGCGACTCCCAAACATCAACTGGGATGATGAATTACCAGAAACGTTGCTTGAAGAGTGGACACATTTTGAACATCAACTCCCCTTGCTCTACGACATAGAGGTGGAACGATGCGTTATTCCAGTGGAACAGCAATCTATTCGAAATTTGGAACTTCATGGATTCGGAGATGCCTCAGAGAAAGGCTACGGATGCTGCATTTACATCAGAACCATCACTAATACTGATGAGTATTTTGTTCGGCTGCTATGCGCAAAATCAAGAGTTGCGCCGATTCGAAAACTAACAATTCCTCGCCTGGAGCTTTGTGCCGCTTTACTGCTGGCACAACTGACGCACAAGGTGCTCTCTCGCTTTGAGGCTAACTTTCATCGTTCAGTGCTGTGGACAGACTCACAAATTACTTTCTATCGAATAGTATCCACTCCTTCCAAGCTACCTATATTCGAAGCCAACAGAGTTTCGGAGATTCAACATTTAACAGTAGGATTGGAATGGCGCTATGTTCCTTCGGAGCTTAATCCTGCAGATATAGTCTCTCGTGGCATAGATCCCGAACAGCTTGAAAACGCCTGGCTTTGGTGGCATGGTTCCCCGTTTCTGCTTCAACCAGAATGCACATGGCCTAACAAGCTGAGCAGTCGCGAGCCGCCTATCGATGAAATCATTTCATTGGACCCCGTTGTAAATGTAGCTGCCATAGCAAATATTGACTTCAACTTCGAGCGCTACTCAACTCTTAACAAACTCCTTCGGCTCATAGCTTGGTGGATAATATATTTCAAATTTAACGCACCACGAAATGTCTTCAAGGATTTATCACATGACGAATTTCATCAGGCTTTAAAGGAAAGGTCAATCACCGGAAAGGAAATCGATCATGCACTTAAACGGTTGGTCATCATCGCCCAACATCAAACCTTCTTTTCTGAAATCCAACATTTGCTAAAGCACAAGTGTGTGACTAACAAAAGTAAGCTCCGTCCTTTCCATCCATTTGTCGACACTGAAGGTATTCTGCGTGTTGGAGGAAGATTAGCGAATGCAGACATATCTTATGACCAACAGCATCCTATGATTCTTCACGGCTCACACCACTTAAGTAAACTTATTGTTACGTACGAACACGAGCGGAATCTTCATGTGGGTGCACATGCCTTACGATGTTATGTGCAGCAGCGGTTTTGGATAATCAATGGTCGAAACTTGTGCAAAAAGGTCGTTTTCAAATGCATTAAGTGCTTTCGCACTCAACCTAAGATAGCAGAGCAGCTGATGGCCAACCTTCCCGCGGACCGCGTGCAGCCATCTCGCCCCTTTCTCAATATTGGAATAGATTTCTGTGGGCCGTTCCTGACGACGCTTCGATTGCGAGGTAAAAAATTCATCAAGTCATACATCTGTATTTTTGTTTGCCTAGCAACGAAAGCCGTACACATCGAGGTCGTGGAAGATCTATCTACCGAATCATTCATGGCTTCTTTACGATGCTTCGTCGCACGTCGAGGGATTCCAGCAAAAATTTACTCTGATAATGCAACCAACTTCATAGGGGCCAAAAACGAACTACAAGAAATTGGTGCATTACTCACGTCTCAAGATTGTCAAAAAGCTGTGAACTGCTACTGCGCCGCTGAACGCATACAATGGCTTTTCATCCCTCCTCGAACGCCTCATCACGGTGGTATTTGGGAAGCTGCGGTCAAGTCGGCGAAGAATCACTTGAAAAAAGTAGTAGGCTCCCATCAATTTACCGTTTCCGAACTTCGAACACTCACTGCTCAGATCGAGGCCTGTCTAAACTCGCGCCCTCTCACACCAATGTCCGACGACCCTCTGGATTGTAATGCCATAACGCCTGGTCATTTTATTATTGGAGGTCCAATTAACGCGATCGTGGAGCCTGATCTCAGCGAACTGAAAATAAATCGGCTATCAAGGTGGCAATTGATTCAACGCCTTGCTCAGGATTTTTGGAAGCGATGGTCCATTGAATATTTAGCATCACTGCAGAGGCGAAACAAATGGTCTTCAACGCAACCAAATCTCATCCCAGGAACCTTGGTTCTCATTAAAGAAGAAAACGTTCCAGCTTTCCGATGGCATCTTGGTCGAATTATTCAAACGTTCCAGGTCGGGATGGACTAGTGCGAACAGTAGATGTTAGGACCGCAGCAGGTTTGACGAAACGCTCAGTTGCTAAGATCTGCCCATTACCACTGGACGACATTGACTATGAGTGATCTTGGAGCAGCATACTCCAAGGTGGCCGCAATGTTAAAAATACATCAACAGTTTACTTTTCATTTGTATTAGATTCTCATCATACTAAAAATACATCAACAGATTACTTTCATATTTTGTATTATATTCTCAAAGTTTCACACACAAACTCTCGCTTGCATTATACTCTTTAAATTTGAATTAATATTAGTGGATAAAGCTTGTAACTGGTTTTCTGGAATGTAAAGTTAATTTACCAGAGTTCTAATTTGTCCGTCGACCAGCAAACAGGTTCGCGAAGCAGTTTATTTAATAAAGAAGTTTAGAATTCGTTATTGAAAATTGTGTTTTCATTTTTACCGTCGTCCTCAACAGACGTGCTTCAATATTATTTAACTTCTTATAGATCAAAAACAAATCGAATTTGCTTATAAGTTTAAGTTTTGACTATAGATATCATTTTAAATTTACACTATTGGATCAACCAAACTCAATCTATCGGATTTGGCTTTTTAAAACGTTGACTGCCAACCACGATATATCTCGTAGGCTATTGACTTGCCCAGGACGCCTATTCATCTCGACCATTCATTACTTGCCATATTTGTACAGCTATGAGAAAACTCGTAGCATGACCTTGTAAATATGAACATATGGTCTCAGGAAAGAAAATTATAACTCAGGTTTGGTTTGATTATTGCTATGCACTATTAATCGAGTTTTAGATAACATCACACGATTAAGGGACTGATTGTAATTGTCAAAAAACAGACGATAAACGCTGCTTATCGACTATCGTTCGTCGATTGTGAAGCTTGGTGTTGTAAATTTCGATTGTGATTGATAAGTGTCGATTTGATAGACGCTTCTTATCGATGATATTTTACAATGACGACGACTGACGATCACAAACGCGTCTGATAAAAAATGTTAGTAATTTATAATGTGTATGCATTAGTTATTTTAAAATTTATTTTTAACAGGAGTAAAATAGTAAGCAATCGAAAGCAATTTGAAAGGCTGGTAAATTTAATGCAGGACAATGTAGACATTGCAAGAGGGGTTTGTAAAAAACACAAGCTAAGCGTAGTGGGAAGCATTTGCCTGAGAGTTGAATAGTTTAGGGCTTCCTGTTCGCAAATGGGATAATTTAGAGCTAATGTGCTTTTTAGGTTTGGTCTGACATGAAATTTCAAATTAAAAAGAAAAGGTTAGAAAACAAAGCAGAATTGACTGAAACTGGTGCTGGATCTAATACGTTGCATACTTTTAGTTAAATGGAGGAAGCTGTGATTAGCGTAATGGAAATTGACTCGTCAGTTAATCCACATGGGCAAGTATTTGGTTTATCATACACTGATGAGCTTGGAAATTGTGATTTAAATAAGGAAAATAAAGTGTCGTTCATTCATCAGAGTAAAATTCGTGAGGAAAAGTAAGGAAAAATACAAAAGAAAACTTACGTGCATATAAAAATAAAAAAAAATTATGTCCGGATAGAAATGTTACAGAAGCCAACGCAAGCCCATCAGAAATTTCGCAAAGTGGTACAAAATGTAATGAAAGGCATAAAAATAAGTCTGAAAAGCTTAGAAAATGTACGAAAAAGATATATGGTAATAATTTTCGATACTAATTTGGTAGCATACGTGTGCGGAAAATCTCAGAACTGCAGCAAGTTTAATAATATTTGGAACTGTTGGTATTATATTATTGGTTTTAATTTTCCATATACTTGTTCCACCAAATCTGCAAATGCAGATCTTGAAAGTCGAAAATTTTTCAGAAAGCTGTAATGTTAAATGTTCCAGGATGAGAACACAAACCAGTAAGTGAAAAAGGTAGGGGGCCCGGTAGCTCTGCTCGCTAAGGCGTCAGGCCGAAAAGCGGCGTGCTATGGGGCCTACGGGTTCAAATACCGCCAGTGCCATGGCTGTAAGTGTGAATGCGTGTGATTGTCTATGAGGGTGGCAAATTGGCCCAAACTGGTGGCCTAATGCTGGCCGCGTTCCCGGCAGCCCTCTTCACTAACCTAACCTAACTTAAGTGAAAAAGGTAGAACATACATACATGTCTAATTCTAACGGAATGGACGTATCTCTTAATTTCCTTGTAGCTCTTTATAAGCCTAGTAAATTATTGGAATCGGAACTATCCTCTTCATCAAAAAACAGCTTGCCAGAACTCATATTTCTTATAAAATTGATTGTTTCTTGCAATATTAAACACTTGCTTAGGCGTTCTTTTTTAATGAGCCACAAATTGCAAAAAATCACACCCTTTTCCTTCAACCAAGCGAATAAAAATATAAACTCCAAATTCAATATATTTACGCTGTCAACAAGTGTCAAATACAAAAGATTCACAAGCTCATATCTAAATTCACGATAATATACATATTTGTCGATTGCACTTACACAATACCAAACCAAATATTATCGTTTCGAACGACAACAGTCGAATACTAAAGAGTCATCCAACCGACAATCGCATTAGACCCCTAAATCAAATTGGCTCTTTAGACCGGAATCGTGAAAAATTCCGTGGCAGTCAACGTGTTAATGGGTTAAAAACAATTTTCAAAAAAGTTGTATTACAAGCTTAAATGACATTCAAGCATTTTTATCAACACGTTTCATGCTGGTTAGCATAATTGCAAAGTGCTGAAATTCAAAAAGCATTGAGTTTTCAGCCACGATTTGAACTCCGAATCTAACTTTGACTTTTAAATAACAAGGCATTAATCCGATGCAAAAACTCAAGCCAAGAATGGCAAATTTGCGAAGAAAAGTAGAGAAAATGAGTTCCGGAAAATTAAAAGTTGAAGTTTTTTAGATATTGGTGACTTATTCTCATTTGAGTTAAATGATTTTTGAAAGATTTGATGGGACTCTTACCTTCACTTTGCAGCCGAAGTTGTACTAAATCTGCCCTACAATAAATCCAGAAATTTAAATTATACACTCAAAGCGCTAAAACATTGGATTTTATTATTATTTATTTCACAGCTAATTTGGTTGCGTTTTCGCTTTATCGTGTGTTTAATGATAAGATTATAAGTGCTCTATTGAACATAATAATATCAATAAATAAAATCAATAATCATCAATATATAAAATCTCTGAAAAGTACTGCTTCACGCGATAAATGATATGTAGCTAGGATAATTAATTCCATAATTTGATCGAATTAAGACTTTTTTAAGACCCTTTGTAACGTGAACATTTGTTAAAAATATAATTTAGTTCTATTAATAGAAATCTTTAAAAAAACATATACTAGATCAAATCTGAAGACAATTTTTCTCCTTTAAAAGCTAAATGTATTTCAATTACGTGACAGAAATCGATATTTTAACCATATTCGATAGTTTCAATTCATTTTACGCCTTGATATCTTTTTATTATTTTATCGAGAGTTTTACAAAAAGCTTTACAACCGACAACATTTTCAAACATCTCAGTCCCTTCCGATTGAATCTTTCATTTGGGACTTTTAATGCAACAAAAACAATTTTTATCCCGCTCCCTTCTTCAATTCTGACCAAAACGAAACCATTATAATTTATAATTTGAAATACCACACCAAATATTTTTTCAAGTAATTAATCTAAATAATATCTTCTTCCCACATTCTTACGTCCAACATTTCCATCTTCTTCCGTTCATCAAGAACGATAAATTTTTAGGTTAACATCAACCATTTTCATTTCATAGAAAGCGGAAAATCAAATATATTTCAACCAACAAAACAACGATTTCCCTTAAATTTATCGTCATTGAACAATCAAAAACTCGGAAAATTACTTTTAAATTTCTACCCCAAAACTCCATATAACTTTTATGTATTTACAATCCAAAGTATTTCAAGCGATATCCGAAACTACAAAATTATGCGAAACCCATTAAATTCATCGAACCGATTTCGAAACGGAATACGAAATTATGTAGTTTGAGAAACGATATTTCCATGTAACTACTCTAAACTCATCTAAGTTTGAATTCAGATAAGAACCCGGATAACGTGTGTTTTCCACACGATAAACTGGAAAATTTTCAGCATCATCAAGCATCAAACCAAAGGAGATGGTTTGTGTCGCTTTAAAGTACATACGATGCTAAAAATTTTAAAGAGCATCTAGCCTTCCATCCGTCAAAGCACGGGAAAAAATTACTCGCGTGTTTAATATGGGGAATTTCACAAGCAAAGTCGCTCAAGAGGGTACGCTGTCGTTCTGATAAGCGTTAAAGCGTGTACCCGTGTACTCGTTGTTTACGCAGGTATTTTTGCACGTGCTCTTAATCTGTGAAATATTAAAGGGAGCGAAAAATTGTGTTTTTATCGCAGGTACATTTTCCCAGAAAAATAACGGGTCTTCATCTTGTGTCTAATAATCTATATATGTATGAGACTCAGCTCGAGCTTGAAGTTCCTACAATTCTTCTGGTACTTTTCCGAAGAGTTATCATTTTGCATTTTGAAAAATCCCAGCTGAATATCGGGGTGAAGGTACATCCACACATTGAAATATGATAGCGGCTGATATATTGCCATCCTGGCGGAAAATTTCCCTATTTCGCATCAAATTTTTTAGATAAGTTAATGATGGATACATGGGATTTAAAGAAATGATGATGAATTATATTTCGGGTGAGGAATGGTTTTAGACAAGAAAATACGAAACGATGTGTTCGATATCAATAATAAATATGAATGTCCTGTAGTACGATACTATCGAAAACATAGTCTCAAATAAGTGCAAGACTTGTTTAAACTCATAAATGCATTTATCTACAATGACCAGATTTTTAAAAGGGTTGCCCCTCATGATAGAAAAATGTATTTATGAGTTTAGTTAAATCTTGCACTTATTTGAGACAATGTATTCGATAGTATCAAACTATAGGACATTCATATTTAATACTGATATCGAAAATAATGATTTTTATGCAACGGATCTCACCCGAAATATAATTTATCATTTCCTAGAGTTCCATGTATCCATCATTAATTTATCTAAAAAAAAAACATTTCAACCAAAGTAGCGAAATTTTTCGCTTTCTGCCAAATAATAAAATGTCTCTATAACTTGTTTTCAATGTGTACCAATTTTATCCAGCTTGAAAAAAATGTTTTAATAATAAACCGATTTTTTCCTTTTGAAGCTAGATATATTTAATTTTAAATAACTAGTTTCTTGATCACCAGCACATCGATTGTCTTTCTCTCATATCCGGAGCTGTGACATGATAAATTGACAAATATCTTGAAGACAATACTTTCATCTTAACTGACAGCCACATGTTACTCAACGAATTAGTTACATGACATTTTTCACTCCGTGTTTGAAATGGATAAGATTTAGATATGTCCAGTTTTACGACTAACAATTTGTAACCGATTTCATGATCTACACGAAACAAACGTTTCTGAGTTTCGGTACGTTGTGAACGCAATTGAACCGAAGTAAAGATTTTGAAGGGAACGGGACAATTTGTTAAATTGACTTGGAACGAAATTGTAAGATGTTTCGTAAAATAAATATATGTTTCAGTATTATGCCACAAAGATGCCACTCACTTGTTTCCCTAAGGCTGGAAGACGCAAAACATGGAACTTTCGTTGATGAAATCTTTTGATTAACTAACTGTTACGTACAACGATAAAATACGTTTCAGTTTGAAATCAACAAAAACACCGATATTGTATATGTAAACGCGATTTTCCGTAAATCATAAAAAGTAAAAACAACATTCGTAAAATAATGCGAACAATACTATTTCAATTTGGGTTATCCAAAACAAAATATTTTCGCATGAAAAACAAATTTACTTGAGTAATACTGAACTCAATGAAAGCTGTACCAGTTAAAAATATTTTTTTGTAGTCACGAAGTGCCACGGCAGATAATAGGCAACGTCACCGATTTCAATTACTCAATTTCAAAAGATTGGAAAATAGAAAATGAGAACTCAAAAAGAAGAAAAACAATATAAAAATAATTAGAAAAAAGACTTACTATAAAATTCTGAAGTATTTTTGTTCGTTGGAATATCCTTGACTCACTTATTTAAAAAAATAACTGCTTTAGCAGCATGAACATGAAGTAGCATGAAATAACAGCATGAAATTGATTTTAAACTAAGTAATAAAGAAGCTAAGCATCTTAGGAAAAAATTCAAATTTATCTCAAATATGCTGATACTTTTAATGCTGGCCAAAAATCTATTATGTTTCAATTTCAAATTCTGAATCATTCAATTAGAATGAAATTTCGGCTTTTCTATTTGAAGGAAATCCAAAATGCGAATTTGACGCTTGAATTATCTAATTCATTACATTCGCTTGGTTAACAAATTGAACTGATGCAGACAAAGAATTTCGATAGATTGCATGATAAAACCCTATGTTCACATTTTTTGGCCACAATGATGAATTAATGTTTTCAGGGCTTAATTAATTTTTTATTCGCTACTTTACAATTCTATACTTTTGTATAGCTGCTGATTCGTTTCTTTAATTATAGTTTTTATTTCATGTAAGCAATATTTAAAATTCTTGTGCTTAGGAACCGGTAGAAAGACTGATTTTGAATGCCTCTTTTACTAAATGTGTTCCCTATTACAGCCAATTTATATAGGCTGGAAAAAATTCTAAAGTTACAACTGCTTTTTAATTTCCTATTAATTTGATGGCATCGTCTTCCAGCAGAAATATGATGAAGATCTTTGAAAATAGCCCCAAAAAGATGAAACCTAAACAACTAGAAAAAATTTAGACAAAACAAAACGAAGTATGAATTATACAGTGCCCTCACCGATGAACTCATGCATGAATTACACACCACTACTCAGCGATGAAAACATGGTTGAATTACATGTTATCGCTTAGCGATAAATTATACACTATCACTCAGGTACTTTGGAAAGCAATGTTATTGTGGGATTCGAATTTTGTTTAATTAAATAATAATTTACGGTATATACAAGATTAAGGTACTGCATATTTAATTGATCGACACCAATGGCACTTATTGAGTTAGTCGGTAACTTGATTCTTCAATCAAAAAAAAAGCCATTTCCAGTTTAAACGGCGGAGTACTTTAAACTTGGGGATAGGTCTTTCAACTTTCTTCACATCTACAACAAGTTTTACTTATATAAAATGTTTGATACTAAATTTGAACTGGTTGATCTTCTTCAAACAAATTTCTAGCCATCACAGAAAATTAATCACATAAAAATAATTGGCAATTAATGAAAAACTTACAGTACCGAGAAAAAGTGAAGCGAAAATTAAACCTAAGAAACGGTTTTTCAGTTTGGATCAGAGATCTAGTTGCAATTAAAAATTATTATTTGATAGGATTTTATTTACTATGTTGACTACTTGTAGTATTTCTGGCATAGAAGAAACTAGGTTTTTACAATATTCTAAGATGGTATTGGATCCACTTCTAGTTTATTTTAGCCTCAAGCAAGCCCAGGCTGAGAATATTATGGGTTGCAAGTCGAGCCGCTAGTTCTTCCAAAACTTGCTCAATTGCGATGAGATTGAGTGAGTATGGGGCCCATTTCAAACAATGATTGACATTATAAAGAACCCACATTTGAATTTGGAAGGTAGTATACTCTGGATAGTTCTCGTGCATAAAAATGCGAATTTCAATTTCCATTAACTACGCTGAAGTAGTTCCTTCAAAATGTTGATGTACACTTTAGGACTATTGTATTTTCTTACACAACATTACATTTACACACGCCATTGGCACTCACGCTTCTTTATGAGCTAAAATATTTTTTTGTATAATATCGTCAGGTTTATACCAAACCCATGAATTTGCAAACGTTATTTCGAGCAAAATCAATTTGAAAGTTTGATATAATACAATAAATCAGTTTTAAATTATAAGATCCATTTTTATTTGAATTGAGGAGAGATAATATGCAAATACTATTATGCCCAATAGTTGATTTTGGTTATATTTAGTTTTAAGGATAATTTTGCACATTCGTGGTTTTGGCATGAGCTCATTTGAAATTTTGTTGAAAATAAAATCTTATTAATTTTTTGGTCAACATAAATTGTGTATTGTTCTCTGGTAAGACCAGAACAAATAAGGCAGTCAAATTTAACTTTTGTTTTGAAAAAGTTGGTATTTATTCATTTTCGTACTCAGAAATTTCTTCAGCATCTGGTCCTGGTAGATAGTGCCTTTTTGAATTGTTACATTTTAAAGATCTGTAAAAACTATGGTAAGCTTTAGGAACTGTGAAGTCTTTACACATTTTCATCAAATCCTTGTATTTAGCATTTGATACAGGCATGCATGCTCTGTGAGCCTTTTGAAAGTTCGCAACTATTTGAAGATTTTTTTCACGAACTTCTGCAATTTCTGCAATTTTTTTGGAAATCTCCTTAAAAATCTGTTTTGTAAAACATAGTATTTGGATAATCGTTTTTGGAGAGCAGCCAGAAAACTCTATGCCAAGGAATATTGTTTAATGTTGTTACGTTTGATGAAACCAATTTGAAGTTGAACGTCAACATGAGAAGGATTGTTTCTGGTTGACCTTATTTTTTGCGCCCAACTTTCTGGCATGTAAACCGGAATAAACTTGGATTTTGTCTTCAGTTTCGAGTGTTTGGAATCGCATTTACGTGTGTCCAGTTCCAAAAAACTTGTGTTGTGGCCAATGGCCTTTTAGCTCGGGTGAGTTTGGACAAGTTACAGGCACATTGCTCCGTATATTGAATTTTTCTGTTAAGCACCTCACCAATCTGTCACCATTCTAATGGATTCAACATTCTCTCGATTTGAAATGTATTGGAACATACATGCGAAGATTTCGTTGGCTCATCTTTTTCCTTGCATTTTATCCGATACATAAAACAAGACTTTCTGGTTTCCGAGATTATATTAAAAGGTTATACACTATCGATTTATGCATATAGTAAATTTCGTCGCTTGGCCCTTGCCATTAATACGGCTTGCACATCAAAGTTGAATGGCACTATTTCTTTACAAAATTGCGATACTTTTTTATCTTAATCCCTTTCTCGTCGAGCAGGTTCTTTTTCCAACATGTGCCATTCAAAATTTGATTTCTCGTCATACTGCTTTTCTGGAATAAAAGCTTTGTAAGCTAAGCAGAGCTTGCACTGATCTTTCCTTGGTTTGAAAAATCCTAAATTATATCGTCTGAAAACTTGCCTGTATTTGCTTATGCTTACCAGTTTCAAACTGTTCTTTTTGCATTCTCTTTCCTAAAATTCTGCATAATTTGCACACTGAGAAATGTTTCTAAGTGCTTTCTCCCTGACGATTTACGGCAGTACTGAGACTCTACTTTCGGAAAAGAGGCAATATACTTCTGTGTGCTCTTCTTCACTTTGAAGTCGATTATTGTGTGGCGCATGCTTGCCCCGTTTATCCTTCTCGAAGCGTCCTGGAGCGGTCGTTTTCGCAACAACGCTCTTTAAGAGAGAGTCCGTAATATTGAAAGTTGCCAAAAAGAACCTTTGGCGTACCTTTATTCTTTAACCGTCAATCGTTAAGTAATAATTCACATTAAAACTTCATCACAATTTTTCTGCTTTCTTCATTGATATTTTTGCAGTTGATATTTTTTGCCTTTCCATTGCAAGGTGACCATAATATAGGCCACTGATCACCTTTTGATCCAACATAGGCCTCACATCTTGTCCTCATATTTTTCCTGAGGCTCACTTCCCATCCCTCGTTGTTAAATTTTCCTTTCTACGGCATATTTGAGGAACTTACAACGTTTTCCGTTTCACTTTCAGCTGACTCCATAATATTTGATGAAGAATTTGGGCTGTAATATTAAATTAGTGGAATAAAGTTCCTAGTGTCTTCGTCACTATCAAAAGTATGAGAAGGCCCAGGTAAAACTTTATTGATTAGCCCATTTACGGAAAATCCAATTAGTACTTGAATGATTGTTATCAAAACAAAACTTACATTGGTTTTTGTTGCAACCATCATATTTTTGCTTCAATGGACAGTGAATGGACAAATATAATATATATATAATGGACACTGAACAGTATATAACTATATATAATGGACACTGAACAGTGCTATTCACTTCAAAATAAAGCAGGAAGATTATATTCAAGCTATTTTCCTTACATTCACGTTTGAAATGACTTTGTTTTTCTGGAGAGTCAACAATAATAACAATGCTCCAAGACTTGCTATAAATATGGACTAAACTTAAATTTAATTTGAAAATCAAATTCATAAACATTCAGCAAATACCGCAGCTGCACTCAATTAAGGAAACTGTTGAAATTAATGAAAGTTCTAAAAAACTCGAAGAAATAACAGATAATCGATTTATAACATGCTCAGCTGTGGGTTTTCTATTTCACCACAATATATCAACATGTCACAACAGAATCAGGTTTTCACTAAAACAACGATTGTGCTCATACATGATTTTGGCGTAACGCATTTTCCAAATGTTTAATTTTTAGGTGATTCAGAAAATTTAAATTTTGAATTTGTGTAGGCAAAAAATGGAATTCCTCATTCGTGTTTTTCGCAAATTTTTTATATACGAATTCCGCATACTGCGACATTCCGGGTTTTGGCGTACATCCGACTATATGTAAAATATTTTTTGTGTCCAGGTCCTTAAATCGCTTACATGAATGCAAGTGTCACGAGTAAAACGCTAAATTTGTCTTCATCTATGCTTACAATAATTTTCCATAATTCTAAATTCATACTTAAATGGTGTTTGGGAAAACTCATCCATTTTAACGAACGAAAAACTTTTATTTTTTAAGTAATTTCGCACTACATCGGCACTAAAATCTGTTGTCAATAGATATTTTGCTATCATGATAAGCTTTATAAGAAAAAAAAGGATCCGTTTCTAATTTGCGTTTGATTATTCGACTATTACTTTGTGCAAATTTCTTTTAAAGACCAGATCCTTATCTATTTTCTTAAATTTCTTTTTACAAAAGCTTTCTATGGCCCATCAAACGTTTCAAATGGACCTGTTAGTTATAGACAAGTTCTTTTTATACAGTGGAAGCTGTACAAACTTTTCCCTTAAAGTCGTTTCTTTTTTCATCTTTTATTAAAATAAATTTCGTACACAACATAACCAGCAATTCAGTAATTTTTCTGCTCTTAAATATAATATTATGCTTAGCAAGCAAACACCAATTTGATATGATTTCATTATTTTAGATCTGCAAATACACGTAAGGATGGTATAATTGTACTAAATAGCAGCTATTGCATCGTTTATTTTTTCGACTAATTTTTGGATAAAAAATTTTGCTGATTAATAACTAATAACTAATTTTTGGATAAAATTTTTAAGTTCTAAAACTCATGTGTGCGTAGAAATTTAGCTAAAAACTAATGTCGACCATGTAAAATCTTTGTGATTTCATATTTTTGCATCACTTTTTCTCGGCACATTTTTAACATTCAGGGAAGGAATATGAAAACTATCTAATCAAAAACGGTGCAAACTTATCTCTCATGATCCTTGTTCTTTTAGTGATAGACTTTCAATGCTATTATCCAATAAATCAATATCCAATCAAAGAAAGTCAAATAAAAGCGACAAATTATCATGTAGTTATATCACTTTCGTCAGATAAAACATCTAGTTTATTGGCCATTTCAGGGAAAGACGTAACCACGGTTTTCCCTAATATTAAATTACGGCCATATTAAGGCTTAAGAAAAACTAACTGTTTTAGCTATACTGTGCACTTATATTTCTAGAGAAAAGAACGTTCTTCCGTCACTGATTTCAGTATTTTTCAGAAATTACAGAGAAATATTATTTTTGCACTTGATCACAACCAGAGAACAAAACTAATGGGCTTGAAGAGGCTTACATGATTCAATATAAATAATTCAAATACGAAACAATCCTAAGTCTGAATGCGACTACAGCAGTTGTCCAAGCTATCCATATTAATTGAACATAGTAAAAGTGGGTTGAATGAAAAGTTCGCACCGAAGTGACGATTTTCTTTCGAAAAAAAAAGCTATAACGAAATAAGTTTGTTGTTAGCACATCATCGACTCATCCTACTTTCCAAATCGAAGAACCAGCACTCGTTGGGGCTATTTATACCTATTTTCAGCACCAAACTATCACAGCGAGCAGTGGCTGCTATTTACGAGCCAATTACACCCCTGGACTCGACGCGACTGAAATCTTCATTCTTTGCGAATGCGCCGGGTTAAGAAATGTAGTTTATTCGGCACCCAACAGATCCCCGCTAAGATTTACTCTCCAGCCGGCATGAATCGATGTAAGCACTTCTGTTTATGATATGATTAATGCCAATTTCACGGTACAATTTAGCTACTGAGAAGTTCACAGTAAGTGATTAAACTCTTATTTATATTGTACTTAAAGGATCCTAAAAACGAAAATAGTTTTCGTTTGGATTTTTATTTTACGTTAATTGCTTTACGTTACTTGCACAGTAGCATTGAACAGTTTGAAAGCTTACTCCAAAATTAATATTTCATCTGGGAGTAGAATGATAACAAACTTTTTCGCTCTCAGTGACCATCTATCAATCGTATGACCTCAAAATGCATGAAATATAGAAAAAGTTACTGAAACTCAAATTTGTGTTTTTTCAGAAAAATAAATCATAATTTCTGGCACCGCGACAGAATTATCGCCACAGTTTCTGCATTGAATGGCATAACAACTAAAACTATCCATCAATCACTTTCGAATTCAGAAAATCATTTGCCATCCAATATAGCAGAACCCGTTCAATAACATATTCAGACATTTATCATGCCTGCGTCTAGCGAAAGTTTGACATTTTCGTGAAATTTGTTTTGCACCTTTTCACGCATTACGTGTGCCCCGTTGCGATGACACCGACCATAACGAATTATCGATGAAGGCGATGCAAAACAAAAATCGGAAAATCGGAAAATCAAGCATAAGTGATAGACGAGCGAACAAGTGAACTTGAAAAGTCCTCACGGGAAATTATAACTGGGTCGCCGGAGGACTTTTGCCTAGCATCTGCCTGCCTTAAGTTCGATTGAGTCCCCGGGCATTACAATAAGGATACGTAGCGTTGACTGCAAAAAGGCAGACGAGTGTATTTGGCATATGGCAGTCATGTATCGGATTCGTCAATATCCGGAAACGCTATGAGGCGGATAGACAAACTGTAATGCCCATAGGACAGATCAATGTCCCTTTTGTATATGGAAACGTGCTAACAACACACAAGTTTTTGCTCGTTATTGGGTCGGTTAGACATGTGTTTTCTTTGGGTAATATGGTTTCGTTCGTAAGTTGACGTAGGATCGGAGACTAGATGAAATTTGATCAGTGAGTTGATAAAATGTGAAGTGAATTATGGTTTTTTCCTTATGTACACGTTAAGGTTGACGATGGTGCGATGTTAATTATTTTAATGATAGCAATAATAACAAACCATAAAAAAGCTTTACGATACCATAATTCATGTTTTATCAATATAAAGATGGTGAAATATGTTTTTATTCAGAAACGTTAACCAGTGTACTTTAAAATTTATGATGTCGATGAACTCGGAAATTTAAGCAAAAATTAAAACTCTGGCAAGTTAAATTGCTTGTGATACTGATTGGTATCGTATTCCATGTATTTTATGAATAAGAAACCGATTTCCCCAAAGCAGTCACGGCTTGATTTTCAAATGAGCTGATTTCCAGGTGGGACGTTTCTTTCTCCTTTCTGATACGAAAATCTGCTAAGCAGGCATTACTATCAAAGTCAAAGCTCTCATCTTTACCTTCTTTGTAGAAAAAAAAGAGCTGATAAACAAGTACATTGTATTTCTCGATTTCTACTAAACTTTTGAAAACAAAAATATGAGAGACGACGAAAAATAATCAAGATTTTGTTCGTCTCTAATGCTCATCATTTTCATTGATTTTCTTTGACAGTAGAGTTCACTAATGCACTAGTTCACTGAGACTAATCGAAAGTGTTTCCCTATTTCATCGGGGACTGATAGCAAAGCAATCCGATTAATACCATTTAGATTAAATATTCACGAGTCTCACCATCAATTCCATATATCTCAAATGCTAAAACTCCCTGTGTTCGAACGATGGTGACATGTACATACTGAACTTCAAGTGGTTGTAGATGTTGTGTAAATAATCCTAATAATCTACTTAATCAGCCACAATGTATCCTGAAAACCAAACACACGACATTGTATGGCATCCGACAAATGAAATATACAGGGTCTGTCCTGAAAGTAGTAGGACTGAGTCGATTACAAAATATTTATTTAGAGAAATGATACATGTGATTAAAATTCTTCAAAGTAGGACCCTTCTGCATTCACACATCGCTGCCAGCGGGATTTCCAGCTCTCATACGCTTCCTGGAAAGCGGTAGCCGGAATGCTGTTGAGTTCCCTCGTTACGGCCTGTTGTAACGCTTCCACCGAGCCGTGACGATGTCCTTTCAGAGTGGTTTTGAGACGGGGGAAGAGGAAAAAGTCTGGTGGGGCAACGTCGGGACTGTAGGGTGGCTGAGGCAGGGTTACGATCTTGTGTTGGGCCAGGAACGCTGCCACGCGGAAGGCTGTGTGGCTCGGCGCATTGTCGTGATGGAGCCGCCAAGAATTGGCGATGTCTGGACGGACGCGAACGATGCGTTTTCTCAGCCGTTGAAGGACCTCCACGTAAAAAACTGCATTAACAGTTTGTCCTTGTGGCACAAATTCTCTGTGGATCACTCCTTTTGAATCAAAAAAGCAAATGAGCATGCTTTTCTGCTTCGACTTGCTCATGCGAGCCTTTTTTTGGCGTGGAGATGCAGGTGTGTGCCATTCTGCACTTTGACGTTTGGTCTCAGGATCATACTCAAATGTCCACGTCTCGTCCCCCGTAACCACATTGTTTAGGAAGTCTGGATTTTCACTCACTTCATCGAGAAGGTCCTGGCAGATCCGTTTGCGAACTTCCTTTTGCTCGTCTGTTAGCACTCGCGGCACCAATTTAGCGCAGATCTTTCTCATTTGCAATTTTTCACTTACAATTTTGTACACTTGGGTTTTGGCAATGCCAAGTTGATCCCCAATCATGCGAACACTTAATCTGCGGTCACTGTCCAGCAAACACTTCACTCTTGCTACATTTTCATCAGTTTTGGAGCTCGAAGGTCGTCCTGAACGTGCGTCGTCTTCAACTTCCTCTCTCCCCTCCCGAAACAGCTTGTGCCACTCAAAAACACTCGATCTACTCATAGCGTTATTACTGTAAGCCGTCTTGATCATATCATGAGTCTCTTTTCCAGTTTTACCGAGCTTAACACAAAATTTGATGGCGTAGCGCTGTTCAAAAAGACAAGCCATCACGCAGCGTGACGAGGGGACTTGCAGAGGTTACGAAAACGAGCGATCTACACTTTGCTATGGCTAGGAGCTGACTGCCGTTGGCTTTCAGCCTTTCCGTAGACCCCACTCCACCAATACCAGGCGGAGAAACCGACTATAGTCTGTCCTTCTGCCCGGGAAAAAATCAGTCCTACTACTTTAAGGACAGACCCTGTACATTGAGCACGTTAAACTAGCTACCGAACTACTCCACCTTCAAATTGTCCTTCCGACTAGGGTTGCTTTAAAGTTGTTTCTTGAGATACATGCTGAAACGTAAAGGGCAGACAATTTCATTTTAGTCTTTAATTAATTCAACATAACTGATGCGAAACTTTGGGAACATTAGCGCAGCACTGACGATATGGTTATTATCTGCCTAATAAATAATCGGCGCCAGTAAATTAAATTTTCGTTTTGTGCTTCCGCATCCGTTTCTCTTTCATTCTCTTTTAACGCTTGTTTTCAAATATATCATAGAAATTTTAATTTGCACTTGAATTCGATTCGGCGTAGGTAGGTGTTCGACCTTTTAATTCCACAACTCAATATCGTGCATAAAAGGGATGTTTTTGGGACCGAACTCAAGATATAATTACATAATCGGCGGGTTTATCTATAAGCCTATAATTAGTAACATAAAAAACTTATGGTGTGTTAAAATCAAACACCCACTTAAATTTAAGCCTTATTTACTTTTAAAGTTGTTTGGATTGAACTGAAAGGATAAATTTAGAGATTTTCTCGTAGCACGCTCATGTTTTCAATTAATGCAAAACGCGATGTTATTAATAAGAAAAAATCGATGCAAACAATGCCTTGTTGAAAAACTTAAAGGTACTAAAGTTCAGTTTTCTTTAAATGTAATTAAACCCACAACCAGAAGCAAAATGGCCCTGCTAGTGCAAGTTTCAATTAGAATTAAAATTATTTTTACTTGACTTTGACTCAAACTTAGCCACCGAACTTGTAACAACATTTAGATAGTACAGTTCAACTCAGAAATTAAGTAAACGCTGCAGAACTCGACCAATTATATTAGTTTGCTAAAGTTATTGACTTGAAATCGGCAATGCTCTGTATTAGTGAAATTTTTTGAACAAATTTAATGCCCTAAACCTAATTCTTTAATGACTACAAGATTTTGACATTTCTCGTCTACAAATTTTAAATAAAGTAAAAATGCTGTGATGATCAATTGGAATCTAAAACTCATCAAACATCGAAAGAATTTCACTTGGCATATACACTTTTGTAAATGATTAAAAAGTATTGTTTAATTTTACTACTAAAAAACGTCTGTTTCAAATGAACATTTCGAAAACATCTCAACTTCATTAAAATAAATCTAAAACCATCATATTTCACAAAACCATCATCTTCTTTTATGCATAAACAACTTATAACCGACCATAAAGTTTAACTATACATCCAAACCAAAATGATTCTTGTCTTATCTTTCAGGTTATTCAGCGGCTGCTCTTTTAGCTATAATATTTGCGATTCCGTTCGGTATTCGAATGCTTATTCACAGAGATAAGGGTAGGTGGCAAGACTTCGCTCCAGCTTTCTATTCAGCACATTTGGAGCTTTTTCTAGGAAATGGGTGTCTAGGTAAGGACACTTGCTCCAAGAGCTTTAAGCAATAGCTATATCAAAAGCTTTACTTTAACCCACATCTCTTTTCAGGAGTTGGGGTGATTATGCTTTTAACACTGACTATCGAAAGATATGTATCTGTCTGCCATCCTGGATATGTTCGTCCGTTTATGGGTCCGCCAAGGTATTTGCTCAGTTATTTTAACGGAGAGATCTAGTTTACATGCTTTTTGAGTTTTTTTAATAATGAGTTTTTTTTTCAGAGCGACGGTTGTGTTCATACCTGTAATTACATTTATAATATATTTCCCAAGTGTTTTCCGTTTCGAAGTTATAAGATGTTTTCTTGCTGATGGAAGGATGGCTTTTTATAGGAAAGATAATGATGAATTTTTGAGATCTTTATTTTATACGGTGAGTATTAGAATGAGAAACATGTATCTGAACTTGTTGACGTTACCATTCTTTGCTGGTTTAAGAAAACTTGCTACATAATGCAAATGCTGTAAATGAAGAAAATACTTGGATTAAATGTGCTAAAATACTTCAATGTTTTAAATTGATATAAAATAAATAGTTTTTCAAAGGAGTTCGATTCCTACAAATCACAATTGAATGAAAAATCATCAGTTTAAAATTTGCGCCCAACGTGGGAATTCCCTTTCGTGAAAACCCATAAAACTTTCGTTTGATAGCTATCACTAGTATGATTTTGGAAAAAATAAAAAAGCTATTTATTTTCAAGCAGAGATCCTTACCATCCCTTTGAAAAATAATATCGAAATAGACTTTAACATTATGATGTAGACGCGTTGAGCAAGATTTTGACAATTTTTTCGGATACTTTGTCATTTTGCATCGCTTTCCTTGTTCAATCCAAAGAAAATTTTTTTGGTAGCACAATTCAAATCATATTACTGCACACGTAAATTTTTGAAATGTGGCAAACATAATGAATCACACACTTCGCGTGTGATTCCGGACGTTTAGTTAGCTGGAGCATGTGTTTCAGATAGTTTCAAATAATTATTTATCCAACCCAAATACTGCAAGTCAAATACAAAATATTTAGACGCTCATAGATTTAAAATAGAGTCTCTTTGTTTGCTATTTGAAGTGATTTTCACTTTTTCAAAGTAAATTTAAAAATCCTATGATATAAAAAGAATTTTTGCATTTTTTCCATTTGCATAAAGTGCATTTATCCACACCAATAATTTTACGTTATGTACGCTACAGCTGCAAAAAACACAAATATTATTTTATAAACTACACCTAATTTATTGGCGACCAGAAATTTTATTTTTGAAATATTATGGATATCTTTGAACATAACTACATGCACCTGATTGGGGAATCACATAATTCAATATACTAAAAATAAGTATCAAAAACAGTTTTAAGTGTGAAGTTGTGAGGGCTGACAGTCAGGAAAAAATAGAAATACATAGTTCAATACGAAATTTATAAATACATTAAAATATTAAATTTAATTAATTTTTTCTGATCGATTAATAATTTAATTTAATGTAGATTATCTGGCACAAGCAGTAATGAATGTGAGAGCAGAACGATTTATTTTAGTTTATTTTAGTTGCTCCATTTTCCTCTTTGTTGTTCTTTTTTTTCGAATAATTGAAATAATTTGCGAAAGTTGAAGTGTGATTTTTTATATAAGTGAACTCGAAAGTGCATTTATCTTATTAAGTCAATGATATCTGTGAATCAGGCCCCAATAATACTTGATCTTTGAAATCTAGTATCTAGAATAAAAGTTTGATCCATTGGTTATAGATCCATTGGAATAAGTGTCTTCAAGTGGCCAGAGCGGCCCTCTATACCAGATAGGATGATTTTCTAATTGTGATGTGGTGATCGCGTAAGAGCCAATTAAATATCCATCCATACACTATATACTGCTTTTGCGCCATAAATCATTGTAGCGAGTTGCAACGGAACTTCTCCTTGATCTTTGTATAAAATCCATAAAATCCGTTGAAGATCCCAGTCATTATAATGTAACGATGAAATCATAGCCATATGATCACATATGTTGGCATTGAACAGCAAGTTTGCTCTTATGAACTTGATATCATTGAATGAAAGCACAGATGGTGATGGATTAAACCCGTTGAAAACAGCTATCAGTTTAGTTGTATTGCTGTCAAGCTGGAAGCTGGAAGGCAGTTAATATGTTGAAATCTCAGGTAATAAAGTGTTCAACACCTCCTCTTAAAAGCAATTGAAAATTATTTCAATAAATCTTCTATTCGCTGCTTATTTCTATAGTTCTTCTACTATCTGCTTTTTAAAAATTTTGAGCTGGCGATGCTATTTGATTCTAAATTGATTTGTGCATCCATACGAGAGAGAAAAAGAGAAAAGATAAATTTCATGGTGAACAGCTGGTACCCAAAATGTACTTTTTCCTGAGAGAGTTATGCTAAAATGTTTTTATTTTTGTTTAACTCATTAAAAACTATGAGGCCGAAGTCTGTTGCTGTTATTGAATTGAAAAAAAGAAGCAATAAAAAATTTAATAATAACTCCACTAATTTTCATAATAATTTTCATCTTGTTCCATTGAAAATTTTAATTTGATTTTTCACGAAATTGGGAAGAGTGATACATTTGATTTTTCATATTACTCAACTTGGAAATATTGAACACATACTTATTTTGAAAAACGTAATTGTTTCCATTCCAACGGAAAACTGGAATTCAAAATGACGGATAAAATCTGTTTTCCTTTTCAACTTTGCTATTTTAGTTTTTCATTTTTTTAAACCTGACCCCTCATTTCAAATTTAAATTACTAAGGAGATAGTGATAATTTTTGTACTAACCACTTAGCTAGACAAATCCTTAAACTATTTTATTATTCGGTGCTTATTCTATGTTCCCCAGAGCAAAAATTTGTTCGTCCCTAACTCAACTTCAATCGGAAGGACATAACCTAATATTGAAACTTGACACGTTTCAGTGACTTTTTAAGTAATATAATTGGCGCTTAGCAGAGCTAAGCGTGTGCTCAAAATCAGTCTAGAATGTGTATCAAAAAGCATATTTCTATATCCAAAAAAGGATCTATCTATCTATGAAGCAATAAATAACCTCTAACCAAAATTATTTGAACATAAACTAAATTGCTTTTTGAATCATATAACCAAACCTTACTAATTTATATCAAAAACTCTTACCCCATTTCAACAACAACAAACTCACTTATCGTATCATATCGTTTAAGGTGTACAAAGTAATACTCGAGGTGATATTTAAACTCATACCAACCGTTCTAATAGCGGGCTTCAATTTAAGGATAATGATGGTTTATCGTCAGACGTGTGAGAAACGTCGACGTATGACTCTATCACGCACGTCATGCTGCAAAGAGGATGATCCGAGGAAATTTGCCGAGGAACGTCGTCTGACTCTACTTTTAGGTAAAACATACAACCGAATGAGAACATGTCTTTTTGTTTTGTCACTATTCTAGTACAAAGGACGACAAGCATAGTCAAGCGGATGATAAGAGTAAATAGAACCAAGATAAATAACGCTTTGTACAAGCTGAACATAACATGTTCTCATCAACGAAAAAAAAAATCTCATGATAATAAATATATCATAAGCATGATATGCTAGCCTGGCGTTTACTTCACTCACTTCTACTTCTGTTTGTTTGTATACTTGCAGGTAGCACATCAATTTTATTTCTTGCATGTGTTTCGCCGATGGCAATTGTGCACATGACACTATCGCGAGAAAATTTATCAAGTTTCACGTTTCAAGTAAGAAAGCTCGTTCCACCAACGCTGTTGTCGCTGATATATCAGGATAAGACTTATTATTGTGTATTACTTGTCATTGCAGGTGTTTCGATCATTGGCGAATCTCATGGAGGTGACGAACTATTCAATAACATTTTATATCTACTGCCTGTTTAGTGAAGACTTTCGAAATACGTTAATTAGAACTTTCAAGTGGCCGTGGTGCCGTAATCCTTTATGTAAACGAAAAAACGATGTAAGTTTAGAAATATCGCAGTATAGATTTTATTTTGATTAGATCTATAGCAGATATTAATACTGTTTGTGAAAAAGTATATTTATGCTCAGTATATTGTTCAAGAAGGCATAATTTAATCTAAAGCATGTAAAAAAATAAGACGTCCTGATTTTGCACCAGCCTCGCTCAGTTCGATATCCTTAGAATTTTTTTGCATCCTGGTGTGAACCAGCGGTTGGCCCAAAACAAGACCTTCTTCGACGGTAAAGTAAAGTAATTCTTCGACAACCCTCTTACGGGTCTAGGGGTTGAAGCTGATAGAGAGTTTCATCACAAATTTACAAATAATGTGATTAGTGAGTGTGGAGTGATTAGTTCCACGACTTACTTTACCCCTGATTAATTCAGGTGCCTTTTCAGAGTTAGGTGGGCTCCAAAGACTGTGTGCGGGCCCTCGCCCGAACCTTGATTCGAACCAAAGACCTCACACACAAAAAGCCAGTGCTCTACAAATTAGGCTACTCAAACTTGATTCCTAAAAATCTTCAAGCTGGATTAACAGTTACAAGATCTTCCAGACAGATCATATGGCAATATTCTCAAATGCTATTATACAAAGTAAATCACATTAATACATTCTTGCATTAACGTGTGCAATTCAAATGAATTGTACAACGCTCAATTGTGCAACGACGATCAAGTTGCACACGCGCATCCGCTAGAAACAATTTGTCTACATTCAATTTGTCTACATTTCAAAGGTCTTTTAAGTCAAGTTGACTCAAATAATTACCGGGCTAATAAAGGGTATAACTGTCGTTGAAACCCGTGTTTTACTCGTAATAATATTTGTTTTTTTCTAAAAGTACTAAACGCAAATCTTCACTATTAGCCTCGCATATGAGGGCTTAGAGTACTACAGACTGCCAGAACGTATTGAATCTTATCTTATCGCTGACTTGGGTCGAATCACATCGTGGGTCGAATTTTTCAGGTGTTAAAATCGGCCATCATCAAGCTGGGGTCCAAATTTCTATTAAAGGATCGGACATGGATAAAAGCTGGAAACTTTTGTTTCTAAGACCTCATGTTACTGCCGCATACAAGAGGACTGGTAAGACTACGGCCTTGTATCGGTGGCGGTGCCACCATCATTTACACCCAGTTCTTCTTCTGTTCTTTGCCGGTTGGTCGATTTTGTTCCTGCACTCAATACCAACATCCTCGGCATCAATTCTGTTCACACTGGAAGCCCTAATCGACTGTCCTCTTGTCTAGCCGGGATAAAGATCCAGCTGCCTTTATGTGGTCAGTTTTGCCAGTCTTCTCGACTTGGCTGAGATATCGAGCCGTGTAGAGCTAAGTCACTTTTAACTTTTCCATCGACGGCCGTAGAGAAAAAATCTGTTGTGTTCCCGATTTGCCCTTGATGAATCCTTGCTCGGATGGGCCCCTTAGCTATTGAGATAATACGGCTATACGGCCTATTAAGATGCCGCAGAAAACCTTATAGATAGCACTCATCGCTGCAGTTACTGTGCTCTGTGGAGTCTTTTTATTGTACATGGGACAGATCAGCTCAAGACGCCAATCGTCAAATACAGTCTCACTGACCCATACCTGCACATTAAATTTTTTAGTCGAAAGAGGTTGAGTTTATGTAGGTGCGAGTTGGCTCTAAAGTCATCAGCACAAACATATCACTCAAATATCTTGCGATTTTCTTGGACAATGCGCTTTAACAAGCACATAGACTATGCAAGCGCCAAAACAGCAAAAAGACATACATTACTTGCAAGAATCTTGCCCAACATTGGCGGGGCCAAATTTGGTCCGGCGGAAAATTTTGGCTGGAGCTGCAAACTTAATGATCCTCTACGCTTCCTCAGTATGAGCTAATGCAATCCCTATAAGCTCATGACACCGACTCAGCGTATTGAAGACCATAAGCAACTTTCGCACAATATCTGCAAATGCTGCTTGCATTATAGCCTGTCTGATGCCCGTCCATATCCTACCGGATGAAACAAAACGAGTATCTGATTGATACATAGTGAATTTGACCCGCACAGATGTAATTAAACAAGACGAGTGAATAATCTTCGTCTCCAAGTGACAGTTGGGCTAGAAATCAAGTAAGAAAGGAAGGTGGACGTTTTGCTTGATAACGGGAATTATTCCTTAGCTGCAGCAAAAGCGTGGTGATCTTAATTACTACCTGACCCAGTTTATGCTTTAGTATGTATCGCGTATTCCTATAGGTTGAAGTAGGATACCTATGAAGATCTTACACTCCATCGCGCCCGCCATCGCAAAAAAAAGACCAGTTTTAACTAGTTCGGTGGATATTCCATTGGCCCCCGGCGACTTTTTATTTCGAACCATTGGATAGTCCGGACGGTTTCTTCGATGTGTGGTGGTACCCTCGCTTGTCACAAGCAGCAAGAATAACCGAATGAATAACATTTTGAGAGTACAGTTTTGCATTCACCGTTTTCCAATAAATGACTTTAGCGGTAAGTGGTGGCTATAACAAATAGCTCATAGGTGCCATACAATAAGCCTAGGGGTCTGCCAGCATAGTGTGATCGAAAGATTAGTCGATTTGTATCTGCATCCTGAAGCTATTTTTGATTGAAAGTGTCAGTTTATGCGCCAAATTATTGGCATTCGTTTGAAGCTTTAATTTTCTGATTCACTATAAACAAATATCTAGCTGAGGCTTATCAAATTTTCAAGCCATTGGGAAAGAAGATATTCGAGGATGCAGAATTGACGGCATACATTTTTTGCAAACGCAAGAAGAATTGGCAGGATTATTGGAAGTAACTCAACAAGCTATTTCAAAACGCATCAAAGCAATGGAAAGAAATGATGCATTTGAGCCGAGCATAGAAAAACAAACGGTACCGATACAACGAGTGGCAAGATATAATTATTTAGCAGCATGACAATGATCGACGCCAAGTCTCATAGCTGATCAAATCATACTTGAAAACGCAGAAATGAGAAGTCCTACTAAACGTGCCGTATTATCAAGACGTTATTCTCTTTGACCATCACTTTTTGCATCGCGTTCTTTTGAAAAAGACAAAAATAAAATAGGTTCATCATTTATCTCAAAATATGATATGGCTTTTCGACATGGGACTTGTATTACCGCTTGGGAGAAAATATCAAGTCAGCTCATAAGTTTCCGCGTATTTTCCCTTAGTCATTTGTATGAGTAATGTTTGTCAAAAACAAAGGTTAGTTAGCTACCTTTTTACACTTTCCCCTAAAACTTTATACAGTAAATCATTTAACAATCAGTTTTTGAGAAGATCGGATGTAAAAAGATAGTGAAAATATGAAAAATACTAACGAGTGCAAAAGGCATACTTAATACAGGCGTCAGGTATTTGAGAACATATTGCTTTCAAAATTAAAAGACGTATGTCTTATTGAAAACATGTTACATTTTAATAAAACTTTCAAGGAACATTATTTGATTTTTAAATTAAACATCTATTCAATGAAATCCCTCTCAGCGCAAAGAAATGCTTCAATTCTTTGTCGAAAACGTTTACAGGCCTAAATCAGCTGGTTCTGGTCCATATGAGTCATTACTTCGGCAATAGCTGTTCCTAAAGAGCCAAGTGTATTATGATGACGTCTATTGGTCTCCTCTTCAACAACGCCCCATGCATCATAATCCAGTGGATTAAGATCTGGAGAGCTGGGTGGGAACAAATTTGGAGTTATGTGATCATGCGAATTTTCAGACATCCAATCTTGCGTGATCATGGCTTTATGTGAAGGAGCAGTGTCCTGTTGAAAAACATATGGTCTACCACCGCATACACTATCAACCCAAGGATTCACATCTGTTTCTAAAACATCAATATAGGCGGCAGCATTCACTCAAAGTCCTTCAGGAAAGAAATGGGGTGGCAACACGTGTCCTTCATTACTAACCACTCCCAAAACCATGACAGTTGCTGGAATTTTGTATGCATAACATGAGGAACATCTGAGGGCTCTGAACACAACCATCTGTCATTAAGTCGGTTTATTGATCAAAATTTTTTTTGATCAGAAAAAAACCATAGCTCGTCTGGAACTTCTGGATGTTTTAATTTATTCAAAAGTCTTTTTGAGCGCATTAATCGATTCGCTTTAGTTTGGGCTGAATTAAACTGGTCTCTGCGCATCACGTAAGACTTATAACGAATATCTTTGTGAATAATCCGACGTATTGTGCACTCAGAAAGATGGACGTCTCTCGATATGGCTCTCATGGACTTATTATCCGCCATTTTTAACTTGAAAAGAAAAAGATGAAAATAAATACCGTTTAGTATTGGCAACCACATATGTGTATGTTCTCAAATACCTGACGCAACCTGTGCTTTTTTGAAAAGTGGTAGCAGCACCCCAACTTCTTACCCTCACACTGTTAGGGTAAGAAGTGCATAGGAGTGGTTTGGAAAATTTCGGGATGTATACACTACAGCAAATGATGCACATTGCTCAGGTCGTCCTACTGAATCTGACGACATGGCCTTAAAAAACCTAGTGGAGGCAGAACCAACTTCAACCGTGGATATGATCGCAAAAAAACATTCACCGGTATTTGATGGAGATAACAAAGTATTGAAGCTTGGAAAATGGGCCCCATATCAGATATAAACATTAAATCTCCAGCAAAGAGTAAACATTTGTTTCCATCTGTTACGTCACAATGAAACGGAACCTTTTCTCAATCGCATGGTAACAAAGGATCAAAAGTGGATAGTCTATAACAACGTCGGTTGGATAAGACAATGGGTGAATGCAAATCAGACTCCAGAGCCAACTGAAAACCAGGACTGCACCCACAAAAGATTATTCTATCTGTTTGAAGGGATATGTCAGAGTTTGTCTGTTTTGAATTTCCAGATCGTAAAGAAACTATCACAGTGGATGTGTGTTGTTCTCAACTCAGTACTTTAAATGAAGAATTGATTTAAAAATGCCCTTCTTTGGGGAACATGAAGAAGGTTCATTACTATCACAATAACGCCCGGTCACAAACTACAAAGTTCACTCTAAAAGAAATTGAAAGACTTTCACTTAGAAATTATGCCTCATCCAGAATATTCTCCAGATATTGCTCCAAGTGATTTTCATGTTTAAAAACCTGCAGTTGTTTTAGGTAGAAAAGTAAATCAATGTAAAGATGCTGTCCAAGTCAGCCTAACTACATTTTTAAATTCAAAAAAATAAAAATTTTATTCCGATGGAATTCAGCAATTACCATAAAGGTGGGAGGAGAATGTAAATAATAAAAGAAAATGTGGAATCGATTAAAATAAGAATTAATTGTATTCTGTTAAGTATCTAAAATTACCTTAAATAAATACGGGTACCTGATAATTTCCAGTAATATACAGTACTTTTAATCCTAAATAAATTTGCTTTAATCTGACTCATTGTTTTTAAGAAATGATGACCGATAATATTAAATTGGCTATTTCCATTCATATTGTAGTAAATTCAAACCAAAGCCAAGACTTATTTTCGTTAAAAATAATATCATCCTCCTTCCTGAAAATTCATATATCATCTATTTTCCAGCTCGCACTCAAATCGAAACCGCTCTTGAATTGCGATAAAAATGGTTCGAAAAATCACATTCATCACACAACAACATCAGGATTGTGCACCATCGGTGATCGTTCCATCATTTGATACAAGCAGTATGCTGTGCAAACAGCCGTATGAGGCCGGGAGATGCCCACGTACGGGGCACTTCTCTTGCAGTCGAATCAACCTTAATCAGCCATTTCACCGCTCAAAACTCAAAACTCAATACTCAACAAAGCAAAACTATTTTCTGTCGAAAATATTCTGACACTATCGTTGACTGTAAATCAAAAATATTTTTTGTTTGCTAAATCAAAAATTAGAATCTTATGTAAAAAAAGATAAAGTTAAATACGAATATGACTAAAATTATGAAAATTAGTTTTATGAAATGGAAATCAATGGTGCGAAATATATTGTTACATTTAGATGAAAGGAAAAATGAAATATTGTAGGAACTGAATGGTTACGCTAGCTTATAGTTGGAAATTTATAAGAAGCTACATATATACAGATATATTACAAACAAACAAGAAAGAGAGATAAATATTTTTGTACTCATATTAAATGGGATTTTAATCCGCTTTCCTTTGCCCAACAATATACGATCATAGCCTAAACCTACACATACTAAATAGCATGCTAAGTGTTGCATCAAATAGCTCAATATAAATATGACATTCTTCAATTGGATCAATTCGATAGGCACTTGTAGCAGTTCAAAATGAAACAAATATAGAATAATAGACTACAATAAATGATAGGTGTGCTTTTTCAGTTGCCATTTATTTTCAAAATGAGTACAAACTTATAAATGGAAAGTTGGTCAATATTTTTCACGTTATTTGTATTGAACGTTTCAACGTTTCAATATCCATGTTTCAATTGATTTTAAATTAATTCTTTTTCCCTTGTTTGAATGTCATTACAAAAATTTTTACACCTCGTTACCACCTTACCAGCATCTTATTCAAAACCGGCATCTTATTCAAAAAACTCAATCCAATATAAATTTTTTTTAAGGAAATTCTGTTTGATATTCATAAAACATATATTCAAACGAAACCAAGGGGAAAAGCTCTAAAGCCTACTGTATGTACCTTGAACTAGCAAATAGAACAAAAGGATATTATACGAAAGCAAATATTATTAAGCTGCAAACAAATATTACAAATAGTCATAATACATATAATCAAACCAGTAGTCGAAATCAAAAGCCAAATGAAAATAACAATAGCCTCAGCCTAAGACAAATACATTGTTTTCTCTTGAAAATCAATACATTAATTTCGAACTTAATTAAATGTACATAAATAAAGCCTTCTCTCCACCCTCACCATTCCAATGTCAATAAACTTCAAATTAATTCACATATTGATTACAAATGGAACTAAATTCCTGATACGAATCCGTATGTAGTTTCAACTCACACAGATGCACATGTGTAAATAAAATTCACTGAATAGAAAAATATTTTTTTTTTAACAGGGATTGCAATGTGAGACAAATGTAGCGTGAAATAATAGACTTGATTGGTAATTGAAAGTGCAAAGAGTTGAAAGTGTGGAAAGAATGAAATTGCACGCTTGTCAATATGTAATAATGTTTACCCTTTAGCGGAATATCGAAAAGTTATTATATACAGTGATGTTGGTATAGCACGAGCTATGATTCCTATATCTACATATACACAAGAATAATGTTGGCGAAAGATCTAACTGAAACTTCGTGAATAAAATAAAAACATTTCAAATCAAAAATGACAAAAAACGAGAATGAAAAATTATATTGTATGATGAAATCATGTAATAAAAATTTAATATTATATTGAAAATGAGACTTTGATATAGGATACGGTAGTGTATTTGAGACACCATTAATTTTTAATCCTCAACGTGTACAGTTTGAGGCTATATTTGAGGTTTGTGGGTCAAGCTGATTGATTTCCAATACTGATTTATGATGAAGTATATACTGATTTATAATGAAGTATGATGCTCTTTGGGTAATGTACCCAGAAATCGAGCGTTCATTACCTTTTTTTCTTTCCTATTTTACCGTAATCTGTATCAGAATAAAATTACTCCAAATGTTAATAATCGTCATTTGGACCTTATTTTCTCCAATGTTCCCATCAACAATACATCTATATCTTCATGTTTTCAACCATATACCAATTCTGATCATCATTGTTATCCTCTTTCTTTAAATATCAAGCTCGCTTATTCAAATCGAAAAGGGATTCCGCTCCTTCGTGCTTCAACCTTTTCAAAGCTGATTGTGTGAGAATTGCTAGCTTACCTAACGCTGTTAATTGGACACCCAACTTTCATGAGAGACATTCCTAGATATTAATACAGGCTAACGCTATGATTTCTAATCTAGAGTTCCTTTTCGCTTCATGGACACGCTTTCGCAAAGCATCTATCCCACTTTGGCCCTCTATTGCTCTGTCTATTGCTGTCTATAAAAACTCAAAGCGCGTGTAGAACTTTACACATCTCATCTGACCAATCGCTTGAAGATTTTTGCGGATTTCAATCAGGGGCGAAAAATTTATCGCATAAGCTAAACAGAGATACTTACTCACATGCTATGCTCACATGCAACTTCTTTCCTTTCTCATAATCCTAAACCCTTCTGGTCTTATATTAATTCCGTTAGCTTGACTCATAGCTTGGCTCTAAACATGTCCCTTAAGCATATGCGAGTTACTCGCCGACTTTTTCTCCTCTACTCTCACAACTTAGTTATTCCAACAGTAACACCCACTCACTAATACCTTAGCAGCCTAACTAACCCTTTTAGATCCTAATGCCAGCAGTGGCCCAGATGGAGTTCCAAATGTTTTTGTAAAGGTACTTGCCTCATCAAGTCGCTATCTTCTTTTTATTCTGATCAATTTAAGCGAGTCTTCTGATGCTTTTCATTCCATTTTGGAAAGTTGCTAATATTTTCCCGTTCCTAAAATTGAGAAATGTTGAGAATGTTTCCAACTAGCGTCCAATAACCATTCCCTCTTGTTTTCTAAAATTGTTGGAACGAATTACCCACAACAAGTTCTTTGATGCTATAAGTCATATGATCTGTACCATGCAGCACAGACTCGTCAAAGGCCACTCTCCATCTAAAAACTTGGCTGAGTTTATGAATTTTGTTTCGGGTTCGGTAGATGATGGACAACAAACTGACGTCATCTACACGGATTCAACTAAGACCTTTGGCAGGGTGAGTCATGGTGTGTTGTTGGAAAGTTTTTTTTTTCAAATTTGGCATTTCTGATGTTCTTCACTTTTGTAGTGCCTCCTACATTCTTATATCAACAGTTCTTGTTTTGTTTTTAACAAAACCATTATAGGTCGACGACTTACTTCCTTACCTAGACAGTAGCACCAGCTGTGATCCAGACGGCTTACCTAATATCTTTGCAAAGTCACTGTGATCGTTCTTGTGTATTCCTTTATCTGTCTTCTTTAATCTTAGTATTTCTTCTTGTTCATTTATGTTTTTTTGTAAACCCGTAAATATTTTCCCCATCTATGGAACCTATTTTGCTTCAGTAAGCTTCTCAAAATTTCCAACAACATTTCCCAACTTAGTTTCGTTCACTAATGCTGTTCCGGTCGCCATCGACCATTAAAAGCAGGTGAATGTATTATATACAGACTTTGCCAACACTTTTGACTCTGTGAACAATGACATCCTCCTCTCACAGCTCGTCGGATTCAATATTTCGGGGCAACCCTGTTGCTGGTTTTCCTCATACTTTCGTAATCATCTTCGTTTTGAAACGGTTGCACTTGTTCTTCTTCCCCCTTCTGTTCTACTTTTGGTCTTCCAAAAGGCTCTATTCTTGGTTCTCTGCTTTTCCTACTGTTAATAAATGTTCTTCTTATCTTTTTTAGCTCCGCGTGTCTATTGAACGCTGAAAATCTGAAAATATTCAGGTTGATTGAGTCAGTGGATGACTATTGACTGCTCAAAGCTGCAGGATGACTTCTATGCACTTGGCAACTGGTGCTTTGTCCATTCTTTTAACATTAATGTTGCTAAATACTTCCAGATGTTTTTGACATATAAATTATTCCGCATCACGTTTTCCAATTTCATTCTTGGCTATTTACTCAGTACTGTTGAGAATTTCATGAGCCTTATAAGTGGTCACTAAACTGAAATTGGATGTCCATAATGTTTTCATTCTCAAAGCGTCCAGGTCTTTTGCTGATATTTCCTCGTGTGCACGTCTGTACATCTCCTTCGTGTTTTGTGTCTTCATCTATATTTTCAAATTTCATGTCCTCATTATCACTTTCCATCCTAAAAATCCCTAACTTTCTGTCACGCAGAGTGTATTTAGACGAATATTTAATTAAGAAAATTATCTAATGACTGATATCCCTAAAGTGTAGTTTTCTATTCGTGACCTGGTACTTTTTACTAGGTCGCTCTCAACGTACAGTTCGCTCGTACTTACATATACAGCTTTATATTCTACCCTTTTATGCTTGCCCATCTCCGTTCCATCTCCGTTATGTACATTTAAAAAACAAATTAAGAATATTAAAAAAATCCTTACCTTTTCATACCTAATCTGTTGTTCACCACGGTTTCATTCTTGACCTTCTCTTATTCGTTTTGTTAATGAAATTTCCATTTGCCTCAACTTCTTTTAGGTTTTTAGCTGCATTGCCTCTATCAATGACTGCGATTTCAGTTTCCTCAATATTCCTAAATGTTTTGTTTTTTCTTTTACAAACAAATCTGTATCTATCTGCTTTGACATTCTGTTAACTACAAAATATTTTTCAAACAAAGTTGCCAATTTTTAGACACCCAGCGATTGCACAAGGCTAAACATTTAAAAAAAAGAATACCACAACCAAGTTAAATACATGCTTAAGTTCTTTTTAGCGTAATACTCATTTCGAATTTCAGGTCTTATTAGAAATCTTAAGACACCTAAATTAAAAAAACCCCACTGACAGTAGAGGATTAGACATTAATTTCGCCATAATTGGGACTGAGACCATTTGCAAAAAAAAATGCAGCTTGAATAGTTTATTCAATCATGGCCTATAATTACTGACACAAGTTTTTGGTCAAACATAAGTTTTTGGTCAAAGTTACTCTATAACTTAGTTTTCAATCAAAAACTATATTTTACTGATTTTCGAAGTCCATTCATCAAAAGATACAGATCTTATAGTGTAAATAAGCACTAAACGTTTCAATTTAGGAAGGTTTGAAAATTTCGCACACGGTAGGCCTTGAAATTTCTCTGTCCTTATCACTTCCTGCGCAGTAAAATAGGCTGGGCTCAACGTGATGCAAATTTCGTATGATTTAGGCTGTGATGCTTGCAAAGTGTTGTCAGTACTAGGCATTTTTTGCTATTTAAACAAAGTCAAATGATGCTGTGGCAGCTGTGAGCTATGTGGTAAATATTTTGAGGATAAAGTAGGATAGTTTTTCTCTATTTTGGAAACAATAAATAACTAAATGAAAACAGTTTTTAAAAACTCAGCAAGGAGATCAACTTACCATATATTAAGATTGGATTGGATGGGCTGTGTAAACGGAGGCCTCGCCCGTAACCGGCAGAGGGGCGCCCTTGTTTCTCTCCGCAGGGGTGACACGGAGGCCTGGGGACAGGTCTGGGCTGGTGACTGAGGTGAAGGTTCACCTGCGGGGTTCTGGATCCAACACTTCACTTTGCCCGGTTCTGGAACCTGGCGAACCGCGGTCTACAGATTAGCGAACTGTTAGACTAGGGGAGACACCTTGGTTGCCTCGGCAGCAAGGTTCGCAGGTTCAGCGTACTGTGAAAGCCTACAGAACCCTCGGATGGTCGTGGGGGAGTCTGCCTCGCGATCCGAAGAGGGGGAAGGACGGTCGGAGCAATACGTTGTTCCTATGGGGGCGGGGTGTAGCGGGAGGCAAAATTGCTGGCGATTGCCTCGGCTGTGGTCCGAGAACGTGAAACCCAAACCTGAAATTATAAAAAAAAAATATAATCTATGGATCAAAATAAAGACCTGAAAAAACTCAAACTTCCCGCCAGTACTACTGGAGGGAAGTCACCAGAAAAGGACCCCTTCAAAAGGAGTTCAAAGGTGATACGATCACCAACGTCGGGAAGCGAAACGGCTCAGGGTCAGACGATCGAAAGATTGCGGGCCCTGAAGCTAGATGGGGACCCCGCCGCGGGATCTACTGTGAGTCCGATGGACGTAGCGGTACCCGTCAGCAGAGCAGCTACTCAGCAGTCTGGCGGCGGGTCTGGAGATTCACTGGCCAGTACAACGGAAGCGGCGGTTGAGTCGGCTTCTAGCAGAGCTGTGACCAAGAACGGAGGCGGCAAGCTGAAAGGCTTGCAGGTCACCGGGAAGGAAGCGGCGGCTAAGCCACTCAGCAGAGCTGTGACCAAGACTGGAGGTGGTGCCTCCAAAGATCTGCAGTCTACTGTGAAGGTGGCGGCAGCTGATCCCACCAAAGGGAGGAAGCGGAATGCCCAACGCTTCAGAAGGAGAGAGGCAAAACGAGCGGCCAGTAGCACGGTGACGCTGGAATCCAAAGGGAAACCCGAGGTTGCCCAAGTGAAACCTGCTGCAGCGGCTGCAAGTAAACGCCAACGCTCAGAGGAGTTAACCTCGCCGAGAGGTAAATCGACGAAAAGGCCACGACAGGAGACGGCAGTTCGTTCCTTTAGGGACGTAGCGGCCAGTCACCTTAAGCTGGCCGTCGTTGACAAGCAGGAACCCCTGGAATGGAGACTTGAAGATGACGTGGCCAAGGTGATTCTTAAACGGATCACCGAGGAACTCCTCAGGTTTGCCATGTCAACGGAAGAAGGGTCACCTCGCTTTGAAGGCTGTAACATTGTTCGCGGCCACATTGCGGTGACCTGTAGTGACGTCTTCTCGACGGAATGGCTTCGGTCTACCGTCCTGAAGATTTCTGCAGACCATCCAGGTTTGGACGTAGTGGAGGAGACATCCGTGCCCAAGCTAATTACAGCGAAGGTGGCGGTGCCCCACTCGAACGCTTCGGAGGCTCTGTCTCTGTTAAAAAGACAGAACCCCGATCTGAAAGTTTCAGGCTGGAGATTATTCCAGGCTGTTAAACTAACTAACCAATCTGCGGAGCCTGACTTAACTGGTGCAGCTAAGTTAGTGCTTGTGCTGGGTATCGATCGGGAGTCCGCGGATCAAGTACGGGCCAACAACGGGTTGATTCACTTCGGTCTGAAGAGGATCACCTTGAAAGTTGGAGCGGAGAAGGTGACTGAGGGTAGCCGAAGTGCGAGTGGTCCAAGCAAATCTGCACCACAGTAGAGGGGCGACGGCCAATCTGCTTCGGCATCTCAGTCGGGGGCACGCTGACATCGCACTGATACAGGAGCCGCTTCTGTACAAGAATGTGGCTTGTGGATTCGGCACCAGCCTCAGTGTGTTCCAGCTAAAAGGAAGGGACAAGACAAGGACTTGTATTGTCGCCAAAAAAGAGGTGAAAGCAATCTTGATTCCGCAGCTTTGTGATGGGGATACAACCACAGTGTGTGTGGAGTGGGGGATCGCTGGTAGCGGCACGAAACGGTGCCTGTTGTCGGCGGTCTATCTACCATACGACATGGATCCCATCACGCCCGGACTGAGAAGATTGGCAGTAGCGGCTATGACAACGGATGCTGTTATCGGCTGTGACGCAAATGCTCACCACGAAATATGGGGAAGCACCAACATAAACGAGAGGGGTAGGAGTTTGCTAGAATTTCTAACGTCAACCAACCTCAACATCCTCAACATGGGTAACAAACCTACATTTATAACTAAGAACAGGGCTGAGGTAATTGATATTACCCTGGCAACTCCAAGCATAATGAAAAGTGTCCACAGCTGGCAGGTTTATAACCTGCCATCGCTCTCGGACCACCAGTGGCTATGCTGGAATATCGGTTGTTCTGTTATTTCACCTAAAAAAGTACGGAACCCGAGAACAGCACAATGGGAAGTTTACTCAAGGAAAACAAATAGACACCTCAGAGCACTAGACGATCTGGAACTGACGAGTCCAGGACGGCTGAACGAGCAGGTGAACCGATTAACGGGAATCTTAGTGTCAGATTTCAAAGACGTGTGTCCGGAAAAGCCCGTAAGGAAGAACGCTACCTTGTGGTGGAATGGCGAACTCACAGAGGCTAGAGGTCGCACACGAAGGGCGTTTAACACCGCAAGGCGTTCCGGAAACGTGGCTGACTGGGATCGTTACAAGCAAGAGCTGTCGCTTTTCAAAAAGAAGATTAGACAAGCCAAGCGCGACTCATGGAGGGAATTCTGTGAGAACATTGAAGGAGGTACAGAGGCTGCCAGAATCAGGAAGGTTCTAAGCGTAACCCCCGGCGTACCTACGCTTTTGCGAAGGGAAAACGGGGATTGGGTGGAGGACCCGAAAGAGTGCCTGGACTTGCTACTGGAAACTCACTTTCCAGAATCAGCCTGCGTGACACCGCGTAGTGACGTACTTCGTGGAACCCACCGGGCGTCTGAGCGGCTGATCAAGGAAGTAGTGGACGAGGTCAAGATTGAATGGGCTATTGGCACATTCCGACCTTACAAAGCTACAGGGATTGATGAGATATCACCTATCATGCTTCAAAAAGCAGATAAGGCCATCATTCCCATTCTGCAGCGTATTTTTACCGCATGCCTCCGCCTCGGGGTAGTACCCGAGCAATGGACAAAAGCTAGAGTGGTCTTCATTCCGAAACCTGGTAGGTTGAATCATCATTACGTGAAGGACTTTAGACCAATCAGCTTAACATCGTTTCTGCTCAAAACACTAGAGAGGCTTGTTGATCTGCACATCAAAAGCTCGATTGATGTCGCGAGAATCTGTGTTGATCAACACGCGTATCTAGCGGGCAGATCAGTAGATACGGCATTACACAAAGTTGTCCGTACAATAGAAAAATCCTTACGGCAGAAGGAATTCACGTTGGCAGCCTTCTTAGACATTGAGGGGGCCTTCAATAATGTCACTGTCGCGAGTATCATTGATGCCTTGGCTCGATATGGGGTGGATAAAACCCTGGCGACCTGGGCATCTGACTTGCTCAAGAGCAGGCGGATCGAGGCTACCTTTTTGGAGGCCAAAGCGGAAAGAACAGTCGGTACCGGAACACCACAAGGAGGGATTATATCTCCCCTTTTCTGGATCCTGACAGTCAACGAAATACTGGAGAAGTTAAGGGCCAGTGGCTTTGAGGTAGTGGCGTATGCCGATGACATTGTGGTACTTGTGAGGGGTGCGTTCCCACAAACTTTGTCGGACCTTATGCAATCGGCGCTGGACCATATTCAAATCTGGGCCAGAAAAGTCGGTCTTAGGGCAAACCCGACAAAAACCGAACTTATGCTCTTCACAAAGAAACACAGGGTACCGGCTATTGCCACGCCTAACCTCAACGGAATAACATTGGAGCTTGCTGATAGTGTTAAATATTTGGGCCTTATACTAGACAGGAAACTGAACTGGGGGGCTAACGTGAAGCACAGAATTGGTAAGGCCCGCGCAGCACTTTTCGCTTGCCGGTCCGCCTACTCCAATACCTGGGGTCTTAAACCTAGGGCGGCCTATTACATATTCACATGTGTAGTCAGGCCGATTTTGGTGTATGGAGCGGTCGTGTGGTGGAAAGCAGCGGAGAGAAAAACTAATATCAAGGAGCTAACAACACTGCAAAGATTAGTTTGCATATGTATTACGGGCGCTTTAAGAACC
Source organism: Nemotelus nigrinus (assembly GCA_947369275.1). Taxonomy (NCBI): domain Eukaryota; kingdom Metazoa; phylum Arthropoda; class Insecta; order Diptera; family Stratiomyidae; genus Nemotelus; species Nemotelus nigrinus. The sequence goes on along the minus strand of OX376374.1, from coordinate 22,814,828 downwards.
GCCCCAACGGCTGGGTTGGAAATGATTTTGGGACTCATGCCCCTAGATCGATTCATCTTTAGAAGCGCAAGCTTAGCGGCGATACGCGCTAAAAGTTCTGGCATGTGGAACGATTCAGAACAGTGGGGCCACAGCGGTATTCTTATAGAATGCCGCAAAAGATTTGGACTCGTTGCAGAAGACACGGACCACATGAGCAAAATAATACATCTTGGCAGGAATTTCCAGGTCAAGATACCCACAAGAACAGACTGGAAGAAAAAGGAAGCTACCACCGATAGGGGCGCCTGGATTTACACGGACGGGTCAAAGACGGACACAGGAGTTGGCTCGGGCGTGTTTTCTACGGATTTGAGCCTTAACCTGTGGTGTAGACTGTCGGACCATGCTACCGTCTTTCAGTCTGAATTACATGCTATACGCATGGCAGTTGAGTCCATTAGCGGAATATCAACCAGACCAATGACGATTTGCGTCGACAGTAAAGCAGCCATTCTCGCTCTTGCGTCTTACAGATGTTCTTCAAAAACTGTTAACGCTTGCAGAGTGGCTCTCAATGAAAAGGCAAGGCATATTCCTATCCGGATTATGTGGGTGCCAGGGCATAGTGGGGTCATAGGCAACGAAAAAGCTGATGAATTGGCGAGGAAAGGTTCAGGAGCTAGCAACTGCCCCTGCATCACTGTACCTCGGTCAATCGCGGACGCCACAAACAAACTTGATGCCGCCATATGGGCCAAACTAAAGTCCGAATGGGAAAACAGGCTGGACTGCAGGGTGGCCAGGACATTATGGCCATCACCTGATCCAAGCAAAAGCAGGAAACTGCTCAAGCTCAGCAGGAATTGCTTGAGAACCACGGTCGGCTTGCTCACAGGGCACTGCCTTACCGCATCTCATGCGAAGAAAATGGGACTGACATCCAGCAGTTTATGCAAGAGGTGCGAGATGGAAGAGGACACCATCGAGCATACTCTCTGCGATTGTCCGGCCCTCAATAATAAACGCCTCAAAATTTTTGGTGCATACCACTTTCAAGGGTTGGCAGAGGTGGCTGGTACCGTCACGCTGAGTCAGCTGATCCAGTTTGGCGAAGCGGTCACTTGGCAGCTCTAAAAAGCCAGCGGAGGGTGGCAAATGGGCCCAAACTGGTGGCCTAATGCAAGCCGCGTTTCCCGGCAGCCCTCTTTACTAACCTAACCTAACCTAAGATTGGATTTGGCTATAACTTTGTCGAATATCTAGTATCCTGGCTAGATATAATGGCCACTATCAACAAAATTTAAACATGGGAAGGATGTCACTAAACAGCCCCCAAAAACGACCTCCAATACAAACAATGCTACCAATGCCACTCAACACCCTCCAGCTAACGGACACATTTTTGAGCTCTGAACATTAATATTCCTGTCAGTCCAGCAATAAATCTCCAGCAATAAATCTGGTAGTCCTAATAAAGGACAAGCAAATTTTGTACGCTTCAGTTACATTTGTACGGGTATTCAACGAAACTGAATGAATTCAATAACAATAGACGTGAAATTAAATTTTAAATATTAAAACATAATCATTTCTGTCTATTAAAATGCTACTTCATTAACACGACAAAATCTATCTTGACCGATCCATAAATTTTACAGCTCAAGCCGATTTTTCTCATGTTGAAAATTTGGAGAGGAAATTATTTCGGATAGCTGGTGCCAGAGATATTGCGGATAGACCTCATAATAGCAACGGTTAACCTTCACTGAGAAGCAGATAGAAGACGGGCACACCTTGTTCGACTAGCACATCCAAAAGGAGTCAACATTCACAACGCAATGCAAATATCAGTCGTAGACACCTCAGCCCCATCTCGTGCAAGCGCTCCCACACTAGGAAACGAGTAATTCCTAGTATCAACTCCACCACTATAATTGCGAACTCCGGTGGCTCTGAGCAACAGTCCAACTAGTACAATGTTGTCACAAGCTCTCTAGAGCAATCTCATGAGGATCCACCATGGCCTGGTGCATGTACTGCACGGAACCAAAAACCAAAAGTACCATTGCAACAAAAAGCAAAGTAATTATAGACATAAAAGATCGTTCTGCCAAGCAAATCTAACTCAAGGTTTTTCAGCAGAATCATGTTTATCGTAGAATCAGAAACACAATATGAAAAGTCCTTTACAAAGTGGTGTGCGCAAAAAAGCTATTTAAGGTCAAAAGTAACGAAAATCAGTTTGTCTTAAATATCTCATTAACAATCGGTTTTACGTTAATTTTCGTAGATACATGAAATTTCTCAACATAAAAATCTTCACAAAAGCTTCTTACACCAAATTTACGTGAGTACTCGAGATATGAGTCTGAGATAACTTCAACGGGATACACATCACCCTCGATCGTCTATGCATAGTGATGTTAAAAGCCGGGGAATGTAGGGGAGTTATTTTTTGAAGTCTACTGGTACTAGCCAGGCATGGAGTCAGACTACTCCTAGTTTGGTCAGCAAGCAACCAAAATCATGTGAAAGACATTGAACCTCGACGCAACTAAATTCATCGATTCGCAAAAAGATCTGGAGCTTTCAACTTCAAGCTCCAGGTTTTCTTATTTAATATCAGCCAGGAAAATCGAACCTAACCTTGTGGAGAGACGAACTTAGCTCACGCACACCACATACATAAACTATTTTAATATTGGAGGACTTAAAAGTATTTTCGAAAAAACATATTTCACTACCTAGTCTCAAATTTACGCTCCAATAGGTTCTGTGCTTAATTTTCCAAAATGCAGTTTTTCTAACAGTTTCAAAATGTTGTTATCATCGAAGTCATAGACAATACACCAGAAATTCATATTGGCGGAAAATAACTACCACCCGTCACTCTATCGTGCATCGTATGCCGATCCGGAACTCTAATTTATTCATGACCACCCCAATAAAGTTCGACGAGAATGGTGAGCATGCTAAGCATATAAATAATGCATTTTGCATTGTCTGCAGCAGAATTTAATTGGAATCGGAGTTTGTTTGTTCATAGGTAATTATTGTATTTGGCGTGCAAATGATTTTAAACATTGGATGCTGGTATGGTTTAATATCTATAGGAAGCACTATGTTGCACCATGTTCACAAATACTCATTCGCTACAATTGCCAATTGCAAACATATGTAATCTAGCCCAGTATCATCGCGAAACAGCAATAAATTGAGGAAATTTGTTGAAAACGGGACTTTATTGCAAATAGAATTATAAATTGTGTTGATTCTAATTTAATGCAAAATCGTTTGTGCTGATCCTATAATATAATTTAAGCAAACGATTGCTGAGAATTACAGCGGTGTGCCAATGCCACATAGTAAGCACTCGGTATTTATTGTTAATGCAACAGAATTGAAAATCGTTACAGTCTAGAGCTTCATTCAACTGTTAACGTTACTCAAATATAATTGAACGAGATAATTTCTATAAAATTTACATGGATTTTATAAAAACGAATCAATTGAGATTGAAAATATTTCTGGTTTCAATGTACAAATATTGACTAGTATATGAATACATATCACGTCTCTCACGATTTAATTTAGGTAACCCGCAAGCAAAAATCAAAGCAAACAATAATAGCAATTTCAATTTAATAATTAAAATTCATTGCAACTTGAATTTATTTATGATTTCATCGATGTCGTTGAAAGTGCTATGGTTGACTTGTAAGCTCCAACTAAAATTATGTGAACTAATTTTTGAGTTAATTATCTAATTGAAAATTTTAGCTCAGATTTTCCTGAAAGCTTTGTTATGATTGGAGAAATTAACATATTTAAATTACTTATTTTGCGGTACAAAATTAGTTGATTCTATTAATATTTCATTATTTTTACTAATGTTCGAAGAAGAACATTAGTATTAAAATCACTTTGGCCAAAAATTCATATTTCTATATATATATATATATATATATATATCATCAAAAAATTTCAGTGAAAAAATCTCAGGAACGCGCCATCCGATTGAGCTGAAATTTTCAGGACATACTGGTGTATATGCAGAATAGTGCCAGGTCTCACAAAAAGTTAATAATCTTTAACCCTTTGGCGCCGGCGGCCATTTTAGTGATTTTTTTAATATACCTATTATTCCGTACACAAATAATTTTTGCAAAAATAAAGTTGACGACATAAATTTTGAACAAGTTTTACATGTAAATCGGATAATGTTTTGGAATTTTTTAACCCCATGTGTGCGCTGGGTGCCTAAAAAGAGAACGGGAAAATTTGGAAATTTTTAAATTGCGATAACTTTTGACAGAGCTATTCCATGATTACGAAATTTTCAGGACATGTTTGTTTTATTTAGTTGTAGATTCGTGTACGTTTTATTGATTGTGCTGGCAACCCTGTAGCTAGGGCAGGCACTGAAAGTGAAAACCTCCAAATCATCGTCTCTCTTGAAAAAATGTCGTTTCTTAAAAACAAAGCCACTCATATGTAAATTTTGTGCTTTGTTTACATAAACAAAAAAAATATTTTATATGGTATAACGGGCACGCCTGGTAACCCTTGCCCAAGTTACCTATATTTTTAGCATCAAAAATTTCTGTTCACGGAAACTCACGATCCAATGAACAGAATTTATTGAAATTTGCAGAATGTATTGGCCTTAAATAGGACCAGGTCTGATAGAAGTGATTTTGAAATGCGGGTGATTCTGTGCCAGTGGTGCCATCTTGAAAAATCACTAAAATAGATAACTGTTTTTAGCCCTATAAATTTTGATTGAATCGTTCGATTTTGACGAAATTCACACCGTAGCTGCACCTTACTTCAAACCACGTTTGGTAGAAATTTGGTTGAAAAATTCGGTTGGAGCTGCCAGCTATGATAATTTTGGTGTCTTAAATTTGAAAAAATAAAAATTTGGAAGTGAAAACATTCAAACCATCGAATATCCTAAAAAATGTCCGTTTCGACAATAAAACCAATCTGTATGCAAACATTATGCTAAATATACACAGTCAAAGTAGAACTTTGGAAATTTCATGTCGGACAAGAACGGTAACCCTTTCTCAGTTAACCTATATTTTTAGCTTCAAAAACTTCTGTTCACGGGAACTCACGAATCAATAATCAGATAGAATTGAAATTTACAGAATGCATTGGACTTAAGTAGGGCACGGTCTGATAGAAGCGATTTTGAATTGTAGGCAACTCTGTTCCAGTGGTGCCATCTTGAAAAATTACAAAGAAAAAAAACTGCTTTTTGCCCTATGAAATGTGAATTAGTTACCTGATTTTCATGAAATTGACACAGTAGCTGAACCTTACTCTAAACTCTGTTTGATAGAAATTTGGTTGAAAAATTCGATTGGTGCTGCCAGCTATGGTAATTTTTGTGTCTTTTTGTGAAAATTCGCTCAGGAAAATAAAACTTTTTGCCCTATAGCTTCCAGTGCAGTCATGAAATCATTACGAATTTCATACATTTAATGGATCCTATTATAGGCATTATTCAGGTTAAATTTGGTTTAAAAGCCATGATAGGGTTGTCAGCTATTGTTGGTTTTGTGTTTGCTTGCAATATCTTTATTAAGCGGTTTTATCGTAGAATTTTCAATTGGTAATGATATTTTAGTGACAATAAACAGCAAATATTAAGCTTTCGATTATTTGAAAAAACTCGCTGCAGGTAACCCTAAATTTCTTTATACTTCTATAACTTCAAATGTTATATAACAACGTGAAGCAGATGTGATATATTCTTGGCTTTGATACTGGCGAAAGGTTGCCAGCACGAGTTGGTTGTGCTACTTTTGTATCAATAAATGCTTACAGTTAGTTTTCATACCGGAAACATTTACAATGAAAATAAATAACCGATGTTTCAATTCCCAAAGTTCTGCAAATTTTTCGGATCGCAGCCCCAAACTCCAACTTCAGTTACAGTGCTGCAGACACTGAGCATTTTCTTCATTGATATAATATGAGATGCTGCTTCCAAAATTTTGTGAAATAAGCAACTGATAACGAATATAATTAACCCGTGTTTTGCTCTCATAAACGTTGAAATTCATGCCAGTGGTAATATCTGAAACCTTTCCACCATATGAGTTATAATGCATTCTTGAGACAAAAGTAAAACGTGGCATTTGAGACAGTTTGGCCGCAATAAGCAGCTCATGTGGTGGAATATGCACTCAAAACCTGCACGATTCTTCTACTGTTCTTCGAACATTAGTGTTTCTAGCGGTTCAGGTGCGCTAGAGTTTTTTTTATGTTGGTTTCATATTCCACACATTTTCGGAGACAGATATTGTGAACAAACTGGTGAGCGTTTTCTCTGTAGGTTACATATAACAAGCAATATTTGGACGTGTTTACTCGAAGAAAACTGTCAAAAGAAATTATATAAGCAGATGCGACATTTAAAAGAAGGCAAATATATATAGGTATCTTTATTCTTATATAATAGTGTCCTTAGTTCGAATCATAAAACAAAGTATGCCGTAAATGCCTGCGATTTTATCCTGCAGCAGAATAATACTCGTTTTAACAGTAATAAATAAGTAAAATATTATTTGTCTCATGCTGATTAAGCGTTGCTGTCCTGACCTGCTCAAAGATTGGATTCAAATACTATAGAAAATATCTTATGGCAGTAATAGAAAATACGTAAAGCTCAAAATTCCTGAGGATATTGGTTGGCCAGTACATAATACACGAAAAAAAGTAATTAAACGATCGAACGATATCGATATCAAAATTTAAAAAAATCATGTAAGAGCAAAATGAGCAACAAAAAAGAAACTGATAAATTATAAGGTAATGATTGAAAAGTAATAATGATAGAGTATATTCAAATATTTGTGCATTATAAACGAAAAGAATTGGAGGTCAATTTTATACATAACGTCGTACACGAAAAACGGTGGTATACAAAAACTAATACTTCAAATCATTGGCCCTCCTGAAAAATTCGCTCATTGTCTAAAATTACAACTGATTGACGAATCTAATTATTTGTTTACCTTTTATATTAAATTTTTCATAATTACTTGTCCCTTAAAAACGGTAGCCCTGAAGCAAATCACCTATTTTTCAAGCACCCAAAATTTGTGTTCACATGAACTTATAATCGGATCATCAGGTCAAAAAGGAATTCACATATTGGTTTAAAATAGATGAAGATGCTGGTAACGCTGAGGCTGTGGTGTCATCTTGAAAGAACAATGCTAAAAGTTTTTACCATCTACAGGTTATTATTTAGTTCAGCGTGAAGCTAAGCTTTAACAAGCCTCCATTATCTGGTCATTCATTGGAGTGAACATTTTAATAAGGGAGAAAAGTGGAGACTTGGCTAATTCTGACAGATAAAATGTCGAATATTTCAAATTTCGATCGATTTTTTTAATATCTCTTCTCCTGAAGACACTGATACTATTAATTTTCCAAATTCAAATTCCTATTGACATCGACTATCACTTTTCCACCCAAAAAAAATGGTCTAGACCTATTAAATTTGCGTAAAATGAGTGGAGATGTGCTACCAATTTCATCTTCGTTTTCATCAAGAAAGCAACTTTTTATGTGAAAATCTGAGTACCATTCTGGCTAAGTTTCAAACTAAACTTTAGGCAAAATCAACTTTATGAGACACTGAAGTCAGTACTTAGCTTAACTCCCAATTTAGACATTGGTTTACCCCGAAATTCAAAGGGAAGGTTGCACTTAACCTGAAAAAAAAATCAGGAAACTTTTATCTTTCGTTTTTTTTTACTGCTAAGACATGCTACCAGTAAATTTCCAAATGATAAAAATCGTACAATTTTTCAACAACAAATCTTGAATTTCTACATTTTGCTAATTTTGCGGCGGTTATCTTTAAATTCTCTCTACCTCTATAGGTTAGGTTAGGTTAGTAAAGAGGGCTGCCGGGAAACGAGTCTTGCATTAGGCCACCAGTTTGGGCCCATTTGCCACCCTCCGCTGGCTTTTTAGAGCTGCCAAGTGACCGCTTCGCCAAACTGGAGCAGCTGACTCAGCGTGACGGTACTGGCCACCTCTGCTAACCCTTGAAAGTGGTATGCACCAAAAATTTAGGGCCGGACAATCGCAGAGAGTATGCTCGATGGTGTCCTCTTTCATCTCGCACCTCTTGCATAAATTGCTGGATGTCAGTCCCATTCTGTACGCATGAGATGCGGTAATGCAGTGCCCTGTGAGCAAGCCGACCGTTGCTCTCGAGCAGTTTCTGCTGAGCTTGAACAGTTGCCTGCTTTTGCTTAGATCAGGTGATGGCCATAATGTCCTGGTCACCCTGCAGTCCAGCCTGTTTTCCCATTTGGACTTTAGTTTGGCCCATATGGCGGCATCAAGTTTGCTTGTGGCGTCAGCGATTGACCGAGGTACAGTGATGCAGGGGCTATTGCTAGCTCCTGAACCTTTCCTCGCCAGTTCATCAGCTTTTTCGTTGCCTATGACCCCACTATGCCCTGGCACCCACATAATCCGGATAGGAATATGCCTTGCCTTTTCATTGAAAGCCACTCTGCAAGCGTTAACAGTTTTTGAAGAACATCTGTAAGACGCAAACGCAAGAATGGCTGCCCTACTGTCGACGCAAATCGTCATTGAACTGGTTGATATTCCGCTAATGGACTCAACTGTCATGCGTATAGCATGTAATTTAGACTGAAATACGGTAGCATGGTCCGACAATCTACACCACAGGTTAAGGCTCAAATCCGTAGAAAACACGCCCGAGCCAACTCCTGTGTCCGTCTTTTACCCGTCCGTGTAAATCCGTGTAAATTCTTTTCAGTGTCGAATACATCTTTTGCCTTTTACTACCTTTATAACTTTCACTGCTTTGCAAATCGTACGGTTTGGCCGAATTTCGAAAACGTTTACAAATTCGCAATTTTTAGTGTATCGTAATTAAGCAAATTTTTGGTGTATAATTGATTTCATTTGATAGCATGTAAACCGTTAGTTAGTACGATTTTGGGCATAATATC